>CAIGRM010294363.1:0-13352 GCA_903798335.1 Fraxinus albicans
TGGCATGAAGGTATTGAGAGATATAAAAACACATGTTCCCCACCTACACATTTGCCCGACCATATCGCTCTTCCTAGCACAATGAATTCTGCAACTGAACTTCTTGAAAAAGAAGATGCAGGTTGGTAGATGAATTTTGTAATAAATTTAATGACTTTTACAATTTTACTGGTTAAAATGCATATGAATACTTAGATTATGTTATTGTTAAGTGGTGTAGTGGTTAATGGAATGAAGAAATGATCTCAAGTCTCTTGTCGAGAAAACTATTCATACAAATTGCAAATCAGGTCTCCCATTAAGTTTGTATTGCTTCATACTGGTAGATTATTCCAACAATATGTTGTAGATATGTATGTTAAAATTGAAACTACTAGATTAGATTATTTTCGTAACAACCAGAAACAAATCCGTGCTGAACTTTATCAAGACATCGTTGGCAGTGTTGAAAATGGAGAGACAAGGGGATACAAAATAGGAAGAAAATTTGTTTCCACAATCTTTTACATGTGGTCCTAGAGATTTGTTGAGGAGATATATGGATGACATGGTTATTGTACAACATTATGGATGCCATGTGGTCCTAGAGATTTGTTGAGGAGATATATGGATGCCATGGCTATTGTACAACATTATGGAAAATCGATGTATTTTTAACTATAACATGTTATCCCAATTGGCCAGAAATTAAGCAAGAACTAAGACATAATGATGATGTTCAAAATCGACCGATCTAATTGCGCGTATCTTTCGAGCAAAATTAGAAGAGTTAAAAAATGATTTATATAAGAAAAATATACTACGCCCTGTTATTGCTCATATATATATGATTGAGTTCCAAAAAAGAGGACTTCCTCATGCACATTTATTGTTGATTTTCAACTGTGGCCACAAAATTTGTTGTGCTGAAGAGGTTGATAAGATAATTTCCTGTGCTGACAAAGAAAAATACTCTTATCTTCATTCTGTTATTATTAAACACAATATACATGGCCCATGTGGAAACCTAAATCCCAAGAATGTATGTATGGACCCAAATAAAGGTTGTAAAAATAAATATCCAGAAGATTATTGCAATAATACTTAATTTGATGATAACTCATATTCAATATATAGGCGGCGTAATAATGGTATTTTTGTTAAAGTTAGAGGTCATATGTTAGACAATCGTTGGGTTGTATCATATAATCCTTATTTAAGTGCTAAATTTAATTGTCATATTAATGTTGAAGTATGTTCTTCTATCAAAGCAGTTAAATATCTCTACAAGTACGTGTTACACAAAGGTCATGATTGTATTAATTTCTTTGTTGAGACCAATGAAACAAATAAAGAAATTGATGAAATTTTAGCTTATCAATCTTCTAGATGGATATCTCCACCTGAGGCTATGTGGAGGATTTTTTCTTTCAATTTATCCGATATGTATCCATATGTTTACTCTTTACAACTTCATATTGAGGATCACCAATAAGTAATATACGCCGATGATGATGATTTATTTATTGTTATTCAAAAGGAGAATACAACGAGAGCTATGCTAACTGAATTTTTTCGAATTAATGAAACAAATGAATTTGCTCGTACATTATTGTATCGAGATTTTTCAAAACATTTTGTTTGGAATCCAAATAACAAAATTTGGACTCCTAGAAAAAAATATGTTGTTATAGGACGAATTGTCACAGCTCACCCATCTGAAGGAGAACTGTATTTTCTTCGTATTCTTCTTAATCATATTAGGGGACCAGTATCCTTCAATCATTTAAGAACTTTGAATGGTGTAATAGCTCCTACATATCGTGATGCAGCACTTCTACATGGTTTATTAAGTGAAAACAATCATTGTGAAGAATGTATATCTGAAGCTATTTTGTACTATCTGCCTACTGCTTTAAGACATCTTTTTGCTACACTTCTTATACTTTGCAATCCTAATCATCCAAAGCACTTGTGGGATATGTTTAAAGTTTATATAATTGATGATTATGTACATCAAAATATATCTGTAAGGGTTGCTGAATTACGAGTTTTAGAAGACATCAATTTTATTTTGGAATCATTATGTAAGAACATAAATGATTATACAATAGTGCCATTCAATGTAAATATAGATGAAACTGAAAGGTTGAGAAAAATGATTCAAGATGAGACAACTAATTTTGATACTCAAGGGGGGCTTACTTGTGCAGCAACATTAAATAAAGAACAACTGTTCGCATATGATACAATCTTGAAAAAAGTTAAATTAGAATCAAATAGTGCTTTCTTCGTAGATGGTCCAGGTGGAACAGGTAAAACTTTTTTATAATTACTAAGTGGTGTAAAGTTACAAAATTTAATTTCTTTGGCAAACTTTTACTTGGAGGTCGAACAGCTCATTCAAGATTCAAAATTCCTTTGGAAACTTTTGGTGAAATAAGTTGTTCTGTTAGCAGGCAATCGGTTTTAGGAACTTTGTTGAAAATGTCTAAATTAATCATTTGGGATGAAGCACCTATGGTTAATCGTTCTGCTGTAGAAGTTGTAGATAAAATGTTTAGAGATATTACTGATTTTAATTTGCTCTTTGGTGGGAAAGTAGTAGTTCTTGGAGGAGATTTTCGACAAATTTTACCAGTTGTTCGAAAAGGGAAAAAATACGATATAATGAAAGCTAACTTAGTTTTCTCAGACTTATGGCCCTCCTTTTTACATCTACCATTAATTGAGTTATTCTTACACCTACAAATGAATGTGTTGATAATATTAACAGAATTTTGGTTGAACAAATTCCTGGTGAAATTTATACATACTATAGTTTTGATGAAGCACTTGACAAGTCTGAACAGAGCCTGCAAGAAGATTTTTTGAATTGTCTAACCTCAAATGGCATTCCATCCCATGAATTGATGCTTAAGATAAACTGTCCTGTGATGTTATTACGAAATATCAATCCTTCAGAAGGGTTATGGAACGGGACATGCCTTACTTGTCGAAAGTTTGAGAAGAATGTAATTCTGGCTGAAATCACAACTGGTGAATATTGTGGAAAGTATGTTTTATTGCCAATGATCCCTTTTATACCTCTAAAAAGCGATCAAAATTCAATTCAATTCAAAAGAACTCAATTAATGTTTTCTTACCAAGAATCCCTTTTGTACCTCTGACAAGTGATCAATCGTCAATTCCATTTACAAGAACTCAATTTCCAATTAGGCCATGTTTCGCAATGACAATAAACAAAGCACAAGGTCAAACACTTGATTTTGTTAGTTTGTATCTTCCTCAACCAGTTTTCTGTCATGGTCAACTCTATGTAGCATTATCAAAAGCAAAAACAAGTAAATCTATCAAGATCCTACTTAAACCCATAAATGTTGACCATTTACACGAAAGATGATCCACAAATGTTGTCTACAAAGAAATCCTTTCATTAATATACAAGTAGAACGGAACAACTATACAGAAAGGAAATGAGGTGGAAATAGAGTTTTTTTTTTTTGATGTACTTGTATGAGCTCGGACAGACAGTGTTTGAGATTTGTAATATTGTACTTAATTACTAGGTACAAGTAACCTTCTCCAAAAGGAGGTTCTGCAGCTACTGCTGGAGAAAAATGATGCCTTGATCGAGCATCTTCGGTTTGGTCTGTTCTTTTTACGGTTAATTTAGCTATTGGAAGATAAACTATGTTTAGTATATTTTATTGTTTTGCAGGCGATTACGGTTTCTTCGTATCTTCAAGTAAGCTTTCTTATTTACTTTCTGCTTATTCACTGTAAGTGTTTGTGTAAATGTCATAGTGAAATTGTAGGCAGGATCTTTGAATGTTCTGAATGTAAACATTGTCTTTTTATTTTATGAGATTTTTGTAAACTTGTTTATGTAGTAAATACTAACTTCGCCAAACTTTGTGGGTCACTCTTTATGTGCGTATGTTTTATAGTGCTTTGTTCATATGAGAATTGATTATGAAACATTCAATACCAAGTTATATGTGATATTAGATTCTGTTATTTTTTAATATTTTGATGATTATATTCTGGGAATTGTTTTTGTTTTCTTTCTTTTTGGGTCCATTTTGTTACTTTCTTTGACTAATCGTGAAGTGTTGTTGCATAGAAATATAGAACGGCTAGAAATCATATACTTATGTTTACAATTTCAGAATGTGTTTTATACCAGAGCCCAATTAATAAACTAATTCCTTGCTACACATGAATGCACGGAACATTGGATGATATAGCTGGGGAGGCGATGGTGTGGCTGAGGATCAAGGCCACGTTCCTTGATACACATCAATACACTAATTCCTTGGTAACTGCTGGTATAATTGTACATTGGATTATATAGCTAGGGAGGCCAAAAAGCATCGCCTTTGCAAGTTTATACCCTTACATTTAACATGATCAATGGGGTAGTGTCATTTTTTATATTTGTTTATTTGTTTATTTATTTTTGAACAGCTTCAATGAGAAAACTTGCTAATACATTTGGTGTACAACATCGGTGTAGCTGAAAGGGGGTACTTTATGCAAAGAACGAGAGAAATAGCTACTCTAACTAAGGTGTGTGTAAGTTTTAATTAACGAAAATATACATCTCTCTCATTCATTTTTCACATCAAACACGCTAACAATACATTCAAAAGAACACAACCCGTGCAATGCACGGGCAAAAAACTAGTATATATAAAAGCCTAAACAAATCCAAAACGATAGAATTTGACCTTGAAAATTTGACGATTATAGCATCAAACTGACAAATCTGTAGAGAATTATAAAATGCTTTCGAATTGTACTTGCTCGTGTAAATCTGATACCCGAGCTGAAAGTTGCACTCGTTTTCTAGGTCTTATTCCTTTTCTTTTCCAGCTTATCCAACTGTTCACATTAATAGGTTGGCGCCAAAATGTGTAACATTGTTTTAGTAGTAAAGTGAAAAGTTCTACCAGCGAGTTAAAACTTGATTTTGCATGATGAGGTTGTCCGTTGATCAATTTAGGGTCCGTGATGCTGTACGGTGTAATTAGTTATCAAGTATAAGGTCCACAAATGCGCAATCATCGGCAACAGTGAATTTTATGAATAACACAACTTTATAAAATTTACCAAGCAATCGTCCACAAAATTAATGTTGAAACAGAAAAATTTAAATTGACAATCAACTAAGTCTTCGAGTTATATCTTGAAATAACAATTTTTCATCTTTAGCTAATGTGAGATTGATAAATGTTTGAGACTCTCCAAATCAGCTTTTGAGTTTGACTTGTTCTGCAGATAAGGCTCCAATCAGCTTTTAGTTGCGACAAATATTTCTCCGTATACTGTATTTAAAGGCAATTGATCAATAAAGAAAAATGTATTTGATTACATTCAAATATCTCATTCTGTAGTGTGAAATCCTCTTATGGTATCAGGTCATTAAAGCTCCCATGAGCAAACAGATATTTCCCTCTTACTTGTGGCCAAAAATAACCAAAACCTAGTCATAATCAATGTCAACCCTCATGCACCACATCTTCTAGCCATTAGCACTGCAGCACCAGCTTTCGGCCAAACTTTCACCTAATTACTATCCGTCATGAAGAGCGCAATTTCGTTCCCTTCTATTTAGCAATGATCTTTTAGGATTTATAGATGGCACCATACCACCTGAAACTATTCAACAAAATGATGCACGTGTTCCGAATTTTGCTTTTCTTGAATGGCATCATCAAGAACTACAGAGGCAACAACTTCCAACAACACAATCCCAATCCTAACCTCAATAATCATAGCTACCATTAGAATTAGAATTCAAACCAAAATTCCAACTACGGAGGAAATCAACCACCGGTCGACTGCCAAATCTGTGAGAAGTGTGGACATTGTGCTCGTCAATGTCGTATTATGAAAGGCAAGCTCTTCTCTCAACTGGTTGTCAATCACACCTCCATAAAAAATTCCAACTCTGGTTGGCTTATAGATTCTAGGCAATTCATCATGTTACTAGTGATCTTGACAACATTTATCATCACCAAGAATATGAAGCCAGTGACGATGTTTTCTTATTAGAGACGATATTGGGCTCACTATAACATACATTGATTATACTCATTCTTCTTATAATTCTAAACATTTTCCTTGACCAATATTCTCTGTGTTCCTTCAATTCAAAAGAATATAACATCCGAAATTGTTCTCTTGCTCACAATGGGCATGATAAAACTGCTTACTTGCTGATGTGGCAAGAAATCCTTACTTACGGTTCTTTCCAAATGTGAAAACCATAAGTGAGGTTCTTTTCAAGTGGACAAGATAAGACTTTTCAAATTGGACACGAGAACATTTCTGATATTACATCTATATAAAATTTTTGTTAATCAAACAACTCATCTATCGAATTATTTCCATCTCATTTTGTTGCCAAGGATCTCAAGATGGGGACATATCTTCTTCAAGGCCCGAATGAAAACGTGGTCATTATGAATGGCCAAGTCATGGACAAAGTTAGATTTCGAAATCGTGTGTACTCGTCAGAGTTAAAGCATGTATCACAAAATGGCATAATTGTCTTGGACACCCTTCCTCCAACATTTTA
Source organism: Fraxinus albicans (assembly GCA_903798335.1). Lineage (NCBI taxonomy): Eukaryota > Viridiplantae > Streptophyta > Magnoliopsida > Lamiales > Oleaceae > Fraxinus > Fraxinus albicans. The sequence continues at coordinate 6,566 of CAIGRM010294363.1, forward strand.
CATCATCTTGCCAAATCTAATCTTTTACCGTATCATCTTCTATGTCTTTTAATTTTCCTTTTTAAGTCCTGATCATGTAATAAACTCCCTTTTGGTATATCATCTTTAAAGATTCGTGGTCCATTAGACTTTCTCTACTCAGATGTTAGGGTCCTGTTCAAATCACTCCAATTAATGGCTTTCATTATTATATTATTTTTGTTGATCATTTTACCAAATACTAGGATGCATTCTATTTGTTTCAAGTATGATGTTATGCAAGATTTTGTGAATTTTAAAAATGTGGTTGAGAAATATTTTACCACTAAGCTTATCACTTTATACTGTGATATGGGCATCCTTTCTTCTCATGGTGTTCAACATCTCATCACTCCACCTCACACACCTCAACACAACGGTTCTGCTAAACGACGACATCGTCACATTGACGAAATCGATATTGTTAGGTTTTCAATGTTTTGTAATTGGCGATTCTGTAAACAAAATAACTGAATTGTAGTATGTTTAAAAAGTCAAGGAGTAATGTGCAAATAGTTGAAAATAGGTTTATTAGGTCTAGGATTCAAGAATGACAAAAAAGGAAAACGGCGCGGATTTTCGCTACACTGTCGCCAAGGTTTGGCTCGAGCTAAAAAATAGAAACATTGTTGTTAGACTATCGCCCCTACTTCGCTCGAGCCACAGTCTATCGCTCGACTATCGCTGAGCCCTCGCTCGAGCGATGGGTTTATTCGAGAAATTTTTATTTCGCGTTTTAAAGGCTTTTTCCCTGAGCCATTCGTTTTTCTAACCTACCTATATATACCAAAACACTTTTGTACGAAATTGATGAGGTTGAACATTGAGAGAACTTCATCTGTGAGATATTCATTCAATTCTTTCTTTCAACCTTCATCTGCTTTGATTGTTTTGGAGAGAAAAACATCGTTACTATAATTCAAATACCAAACTGTTTTTCCTCTACATCTGATCAGAGTTCTAAAGATCAAGAAAGTTCGACTGGAGTTCCAGTCTGTGAAGAACGCGGTGTTCTTCATTGATCCACGGGAAATAGACAACTCGACAAGGCTAGGAGTCTTGCAGGGTAGCAGATTCCACGGAGAGCTTTGGCAACAGCAGCTAAGGATTGGTGCAGATGAGCACGGGATCCAAGAAGAGCTGTAGGGAATGCAGTTGAGTGATCAGATAGTACGAGTCATCTAGTCTGATAGACTGTAAGTTGTTCAAATCGTTTATAGTGGATTGTTGACCGGCGAAGTGTCCGAAGTTTTTCCCAGTTGGGTTTCTCCGTGATCATTCTGGTGTTGATTTACTGCTTTTGTTATTGTTTATTGATTGATCATATAAACTGCAGTATTCAAACTTATGACTAAAATGACTTGTATGTTTAATCATCTAGAGTAGAATTAAAAAGTGACTTGTTGCTATTTAATTTGTAAAATATTTTTAATTCTGCATAATATACCTATTCACCCTCCTCGAGGTATTGTTAGGGTCGAACTGCGTAACTTTCAATTGGTATCAGAGCCTTAATTCGATTTCTGACCCTTTATAACATCTAGATGAGTCAGTCATTATCTGTGCCTCCATTTTTCGACAGAAGCAACTATGTTTACTGAAAAGTTCAAATGAAAGTCTTCCTTAAATCTTTGGATGAATGTATTTGGATTAGCGTTCAAAATGGGTGGGCTCCACCTTCAACAACTGTTGCTAATGTAGTCACACCCACGACATATCTCTATGGATTAAAACTAACCTTGATGAATGTAACTGGAACAGTAAAGCATTACATACTTTGTTCATGGCTGTATCTGCTAAAGAGTTTAGGTGAGTGTCGATGTGTGAAGCTACTAAATAGGTTTGGAATATTCTAGAAACCACACACGAGGATACCAAAACTGTTAAGAATTCTAAACTGCAGATGTTAACTACTAAGTTTGAAGATATTAGAATGAAGGACGATGAATTATTCGATGTATTCTATGCGAAGCTGAATGATATAGTTAACTCTAGCTTTAATTTAGGTGAAAGGATTCTTGAGACCAAAATCGTTAGAAAAGTTCTTAGATCCTTGCCCGAGAGGAATAGACCTAGGGTTACTGGGATAGAAGAGAGCAATGACTTAGATGCCGTTAAGATTGAAGAATTTGTAAGACCACTTCAAACTTATGAACTCACTATCTCTCAGCCTAGAAAGGTTAAATCTATTGCTATGAACACTATTAGAAAAGAGGAGAGCGAATCCACTGATACTGAGACCCTTAAGGACGGCGAAATTGCTTGTTTAGTTAAAAAATTCAGAAGGTGATGAGAAATAGAAGAATGCCTCATGAGTGAAATAATAAAGTCCCTAGTAAATTCTCAGGAGGTAGGCGTAAGAAAAACACCTCTAGGACTCACATTAAGAAATCTCAATCTGTTCAATACCATGAGTGCAAGGGGTATGGTCACATTAGGAGTTCAGGTATAGAACATTGTAAGGCTTTAGCTGTGACCATGAGTGATGAGGAGTTAAAGACTAGTTCTCAGAATGAGACATCTGGTGGTGAGGATGATAAAAAATTCATGGTTTTCACCTCGATTGCTACAATCAAATTTGACCGTGAAATTGAGAAAGTTGAAAGAGTGAATGAGAGTGAACAGTCTGAAGATGAGACCAACATTCATGAGTCGTATCGTGAATTGTTTGAGGAGAGTCTCAAAATTAAGAAAGTCAACAAAGCCGTCTTGAAAAAGGTGAACGAGCTTGAACTTGAACGTGAAAAATTACTAAGTGATCTTCAGGACTCGACAAGAAACTTGAGTGAGCTAAAGCTAGTAAATGAAAACTTGAAAATTAAAGTTAAATCATTAATCACTGATCGTGATAAATCTAATGCTCAACTCCAACTGTTTATGAGTGGCTCACAGAAGCTGGACAATCTGCTTGTGATGAACAAGCCTGCTGGTAATAGGCACGGTCTGGGTTATGTTCATGATGGTAATACTACTGTCAGTACATCTAAGACCACGTTCGTTCCAACCACTAACAAAGCTCGAAAAATTGTTTACCCTAAACCAAAGGGCAAAAATGATGTAGGATCGAGAACCCACTAGGCAACGTAGGGTAAATCGTCCTACATATCGGCAACAACCACCGAACATGGTTGATTTTAGGTAGCTATGTCAACGAGCCGAGCCGAGCCGAGCCGAGCCGAGCCCGAGTAAAAAAAAAAGCTCGGGCTAGGCTCGAGCTTTTTTGGCCAAGCTTTTTTCGGGACTGAGCCGAGCTAAGCCCGGCCAAAAAGAATAAGGCTCGACCCGAGCTTTGGCCCGAGCCTTAGTAGGCCTAGCCAACCTGGGCCGAGCCGGTTCAAGTTTTTATTTTTTTCTTCCTTACAGGCAGCTTTTAAATTTTTTTAATTAATTTTAATTTTTTTTATTAATTACTGGCCGGCCCAGCTCGAGCTTTTTCTGGGCCGAGCCCAACCCGCCCTAACCGGCGAGCTTTTTTGCCATCCCTAATTCTAAGTTTATTCCCACACATCTTCATTGTGGTGATGATAATAGCACATTTGTTACGTTTTTCACCAATTAATATTTGTGTTTCTATGATTATTTGACGCCTAAATGCACTAAGTACTTCTATATCTTGGTTTAGGTTGCAAATGGGTGAAAACGGTGGAAAATTGAAAAGGAGTGAAAAATGACCAAAATGGAAGAAAGTGAAAGTTTAGGGACTAAAGTGCAAATACTCAAAAATTGTATCGGGGCTCATGATGAAGGTTTAAGAATGCTAAGGGTCAATTGGAAGCAATTAGAAGTCAAAAAGGAATGGAATATGATCAAAATATTATCAAAATCAATTTCCAATTCGCACAAGATATATTCCAGATTTTTAGCCGAAAATTGAGGCCCATTTTTGGCACAGTAAAAATCAGAATTGGAAAAGAGATAACATTGTAGCTCTTTGAGTTATCTTTCCAACGCATTTTGAATCTTCTAAATATGATATCGAAAGAGAAAGTTATAACTAAATTATTGACTGTTGTGTAGAGACAAAAAATCCGCGCGCGAATGCAACTTTCCTTATTCGATTAGAACTCTTTTGGAAACCAATTTAGACGTGATTTTCATCCAATTTTCGACTCCTACAAATACTTAATAGTAGAATACATATGGAAAAGGCCCCCATATACAATTCTTCTCCTCTTTGGCTCAAGAAACTCACGGAAAACTAAAACCCTTGGTGAACCTACAAAGGAACTCGGTCGAAATTGGTGATTTCATGTATTTTATTCATTTAATTTGATCTTTTAATTTGATCTTCTTGAATTTAGATTTTCATTCTCTTGAATTTATATTGAAATCGGTTTAATATTTACAAGATTTTTCATGGATTCAGTCATACTTTTTCCATTGTTCAATCAAACTATTTATTGAGTTTCAATTTCAATTATTTATTGTTGAGATTGGTTTAACAATTATTATATACTTCATAAATCCAGTTATGCTTCTTCTATCGTTAGATTAAACTAGTTGTTGAATTTTAATCTCAATTTCACTTTATTGGCGGATTGATTACTGCCTTATGCTTGATGTGTATGGTCGATCTTTGATTTTGTTCCAATAAAATTGTGCGAATATATCTTAAGTATAAATTCTAGAATCACATTTCTAAATTAAATTGATTTTCACGATATATCTTCCGATTAGAGTGTCGGGATGAAAGTTCTAATTGTGTTATAAAAATGAATAATTGATATGATTGATCCAATCCAATTGAGGGAATTCCGACGCTTCACTGTTTCGAATTATTATTTTAATTTCACCTTTCAACATTGAATTTCATTACACATTTGAGAGAACAATTCAGTCTTTTTGATCATTTAAATATTCTTCCATCTCCCTATAGATACGACACCCCAAAACTGCACTACAACTATCGCGTTATTCTTTGGGTGTAATCAGGTGCACTGGGACATACAAGACCTAGGTGTCGTAAACTCGTTGCTAGAAGTAACAGACAGGATGTCTCGAGCACAATTAACTTCCTCGCGAATCAGGTTAGCCATTCAACTGAGATGATGACTCGGTTAACTAAAATCACTTCTACGTCTAAACAAGCTTGGGTTAAGAGAAGTGATCTCGAAGGTCGTGAGCTTGGTCGTGCACTTAAAGGTGAGAGCATTTAGGGCTCTTCGTGATTTGATTCTTAGGTGCATGCATATGCAGTCCATTGAGTCCATTCATTTGTGCATGCATCTAATTTATTTGTGTTTTTTTTTTATTTCGTGTGTATTTTTTTCTTTTTTATATTGATATTTTTTATTTATTTAAAAAAAAATTGAGTTCTAGACAATTTGTGATGTTCTATAATATTGCATGTGTGATCAAATGATGTAATAAGGCGGTTTGAGCAGGTACTTGGGGATGTGAGTGAAAGGCTTGATAGGTTAGATATATCGGTGGCAAACCTTCATAGGGGACAATCAAATGCAAGGGGACCGGGTAGGCGGGAACCTAGGATAGATGTGCATGATCATTATGGATTTAGCAGTGATATGGATGATGGTGCATCGATGGTGGTGATATGGGTAGAATGAGAAGTAGAGGAGGCATGTTTGAAAGAAAGGGGTAGAAGTCGTTTTGGAGATGAAGTAGATGGGAATATGGGCAATATTAAGATGTTAATTCCATCGTTTAAGGGAAGAAGTGATCCGGAGGCTTATCTAGAGTGGGAGAAGAAGGTGAAAATTGCAGTTCTTAAGTTTGTTGCCTACGCTATAACTTGGTGGGATCAAGTGGTTATATCAAGGAGAAGGAATCGGGAGCGAGCAGTTAATACTTGGGATAAGTTGAAAACTATCATGAGGAAGAGGTTCGTACCTAGCCACTATTACATGGAGCTACACCAAAAATAACAAGGTTTATATCAGGGGCTGAAGAGTGTGGAAGACTACTTTAAGGAGATGGAAATTTTGATGATTAGGGCAAATGTGGAACAGGATCGGGATGCCACCGTGGTTCATTTCTTAAATGGGTTGAACAAAGACATTGCTAATGTGATAATGTTGCAGCATCATGTACAAATTGAAGACATGTTGCATGTGGCCATGAAGGTGGAGAAACGGTTGAAAAGGAAGGGGACAGCTAGGCAACCATTGGGTGCTTCGGGGTCTAATTCGTCTTGGAAACCGAAGTGGGATAACAAAGGTGATGGAGCTGTTGCAAAAGAAAAGACTGAACTACCAAAGGGAAAATATGATGGAGCTAGCAGAACAACTTCCTAAATAGAGCCACAACCAGCTAGAAATTGGGATATCAAGTGCTTCAGGTGCTTGGGAATTGGACACATCGCTTCTCAATGTCCAAATAAAAGAATGATGATAGTACGCAATGGAGAGGTGGTGAGTGACAGTGAGGATGATTATGAAGGCATGTCGGCATTGGAGGAGGTTAGTGAAGGAAATGACACTAAATTTGCTNCAGGTGCTTGGGAACTGGACACATCGCTTCTCAATGTCCAAATAAAAGAAGGATGATAGTACGTAATGGAGAGGTGATGAGTGACAGTGAGGATGATTATGAAGGCATGTCGGCATTGGAGGAGGTTAGTGAAGGAAATGACACTAAATTTGCTGTAGGCAAGTTACTGGTCACGAGGCAAGCTCTCAACACTCAAATTAAGACAAATAACTTGGAGTAGCAAAGGGAAAACATATTCCATACACAATGCCACGTTAACGACACGGTATGTAGCATGATCATCGATGAGGGAGTTGTAATAATGTGGCTAGCACAAATC
>CAIGRM010294388.1:0-11708 GCA_903798335.1 Fraxinus albicans
TGATTAACAAATCACTAAGACTTGACTCTACGGATTATATTATTTAATTTATTAGAATATTAATTTAATTAAATAATAGATATTGCCATAAATACGGATTGATAATATACATTAAAAGTATTTATGTTCCAAACTTGATTGGACCTAGAGCATGATACTTACAAGTCTCTCATTATTTATCTTTCGCTGTCTGGCATTTTCTTGTTATGACGTAAACTGAAATTGGTAGAAATCCTGATCATGGCTCAATAAAAGAAATTGGGCGGTTGGCCATCCAATTGCCATCATATCTTTGCGTCTTTTGTCGTGAGGGATGTTAAAATTACATTACTATTTGTGTGCAATCGTGAATGCATAAATGAGATTTTGTTGAGAAGAACTTTTGGTGAATTGATTGAGTTCAATTTCTTTCTGTTCCAGTTCCAGGCATCTTATAATGCCTCGAAAATCCCCCAAGAATCGATAATCTTGGAAATTAGGACCTTATAGACTATGAAAATCTAGGGATCAAATTAGTCTATTAGCATAGTTTGGTGACCAACTTGTTGTCTTTTCATAGTTAGGGACCTAATTATAATTTTGGACTAACTTTTAATTAATTCGTGTGATTAAATCTCTTAATTGAGGGGATAAATTTATAATCTTAAAATAATTACTTAATTAAGAATTATATAATTTTATTGTACTTAAAATAAATGCGGTAGAATTGATTAACTAATTTATATAATTACTATAATTACGTTAACTAAATTATATGATTCATATAATTAAAGTATATGATTACTATAATTACGACGTCAAGGACTTAGGTCGTTACACATCCTGTCGTGGAAAGATGGTCTAATCTTAACATATCTTGTTGCTGTTTTTCTTAGGGAAGATTTCCATAACTAAGAGGTTTAGTTTTACTAATTTCAAATTTAAGAGATTAAGTTTAAAATTTCAAATTTCAACGTTTTTAAATTTATTTATAAATAAATTAATTAAACATATATTTTATTGATTAAATATATTAAGGTCACAATTTCATATAATTTGGGCACAAATTCCATATAATTGTTCACGAAACACAATTTTCATATGTCACAAATTATTTTACGGTCACAATTCAAAAATGTTATAGGTCACAATTTGTTCGTCGGTCACAAATTAAACATTTATACGTCACAATTTATTCATCGGTCACAAATCTATCAAATTAATAAGTCACATATTATTCATTGGTCACAAATCACGAATTTTATGTCACAAATTTTTTTACGGTCACAAAATATCAATTTAATTGATTACAAATTATATTTATGCCACAATTTACCAAATTATTAGTCACAAATTAATAAATTTTTAGGTCACACAGTATATATTGGTCACAATTTATCTGTTTAATTGGTCACATAATGTTTATTGGTCACACACCAACCAATTTATTGGTCAAATCAACCAAATCATTTGTGACCACCAACCATGCTACACGTACAATTATAATTGACAACTTTTCTTGATAATCATGAGTTGGCAAAATCCATACCGATCATGTCAAAAACTATTTTTTGAATCAACTACACAGATCTTGACAACACAAGAATTGTTAACAAAAATTGTCAACAATCATTGTACAAACAGCTTTATTCTTGTGACCACCACCAACGCTTGTGACTAGCACTACACCGTTGCAACAGCCAGAACCACCGTCGCTAGAACCACCAACACCACCTCCTGACAACAAAATCATCGTATCAAATTTGATAAGTTGTGACCGTCAAAATCGCCGCCGCAGCCACCAACAACAAATCAGATCCAAAATCGATAACACTCCACAACCGCCATCACCTCACAGCCATCGTCACCGCCATCATCACCACCACCACCATTCTAGCCACCACCACAACTACCATATCCAACCTATATATCTTCGCAGACCTATTAACACGAAACCATCACGATAACAATACCTCACCCCCCGCTAGTTCCACCACCATCACGTGTCCAACCACCACACATCATTGCTGCTAGATCCATCGCCATCATCAAAACCACCTCACCAGCACCGCCAACACCAACAAAACAGATCCAAAACCACTCAACACCCTACAACCGCCATCACGTCACAGCCGTTGTCGCCACCACCACCACCATCACCATCATCGACCGCCACCACCACTGCCACGACCTCCAAGCTCACCATCGCCAGATTCAACATCACCGTCACGCACCTCTACCTGCACAACCAACAAAAACCCCCAACACCAAACCTACCCCAAACCATCACTACCACCACCACAAATAGAATTAACACCACCACCACCACACCCACAAGCAGATTCTCCATCGCCATTGTTGAAAACCAACCACCGCTCTCAGATCTTCTTACACGGGATTACGACGCCACTGTCGCTCGTGTAGCTGTGGTGGCGCTGTGGTGTATGCGCCATAGCGAGAGGAGTGAGAGGGAAGAGAGATGTCGAGTGAGGAGGGAGAAATGATAAAATTTGGGTTTGGGTGGATAGGGGTGGGTATATAGATTAATTTAGTTTTAAAATATTGTTATTAATATTTAAATGTTTAATTTTGTTCTATTTTTTGTAAAAATAAACTTTAAATTTGACTTTTGAAATGTTAACTTAAAAATTCTGATTTTATATAATTTCCTCTTTTTTTTTTTTAAATCTTACAGCCTTGGCCTTGGCTCTATACCGAGCATTTTAGCCCATGGCTTGAATTGGAGTTGAAGGAACAGAGAAAACGACGAGACATATCGTAGCAGCAGAAAGCATTCATACTGACATTTAACAATTCTTTTTGTTGTTTTGAATATGGATTGGAAAGTATTGTGTGTAATCTGGGCAATTTCATGTGCATAATTGATATTCCAATAACAAACATTTTACGTGCGTAAAAGGGGACAAAATTCGACTTATCGAAATCAAATGTCTAAACTAGAAACGAGAAATGCATGAATATGAATTCGATTGAGATAAGAATTTGACTCTTTCTCCATAAGACAATAATGTCCCGTATGAATACTAACGATTTTCTCGAATTCATCTACCAAAATATAATGAGCACTCTCGCAATTGAAGCACTCCAAATTATATAGACTAACGAGCTTAGTGATGTTTTGAACTCTCTTTGTATAAAGTTCGAATCAAAATAGATGCTGGAATTATTTTGAAATGAATATATATCAACATAATAATGCAATAATGAATTGAATGATTAAAATAAAATTACATATGTTGGGGTCTAAAAAAATTCTCTCATAAGACAACCTTAGAGAAAATCACAACTATTGGAATTTTCCTTTACGTGAGCAAACACCTACTGAAAAATAATAATTTCAAAAGTCATGATCTTTCATATGAAAAGAAACATCTTTTCTGTCATATGATTTTAGAATATTCTACATAATTTTTCAACAATTTTATATATTTAAGTGACTGCATTTGACCTTAATTTCTCATTCATCGACTGACGGTTTCACTTAAATAATCGGTTAAATTGGTCAAATCCAATGTGCGAGTTGGCTCGAGCTTAGATAGGACTCACTTTTTTTAACACCTCAACATGCTGTTTCAACTACAACCAAGCTCGGATCCCTCCCACTGTAAGGAGGTAGGCATATCATATGCCAAGATTGGCTTGAGCATGGACACGACCAGGGGCAAACACAAGGGGGTTCTGGGGATCACGTGAATTAAGAATACCATGAAGTTAAACAACCTCTTTGAAAAGTAAATAATCTACGTGAGATACATTAACTTCTTCTTGTAGGGAATAAAGTGAAATATCTTTGACAACCGATCAACTATGACAAAAATCGAATCGCATCCACGTTGAGTTCAAGGGAGACCAAGAACAAAGTTCATGGTCAAATCTGTCAAATATTCTCTAAACTAGGTAAAGGATTGCAAAGGCCGATATTTTGGCCTTTAGCAGGTTGACATGTTGGGAAGCTTTGAACAAATTGACCAATGTCCCATTTGAGTTGAGGCCAAAAGAATCGCACCTCTACTAAGCTAATTGTTTTATCTTGACCAATGTGGAACTTAGTCCTCCAGCATGTAGTTCTTGAATTAAATACTCTCGTAGCGAAGATAGGTGATTACAAAGTTGATAGCCTTTGAACAAAAGTCCCTACTGACCATGAACAAAGTCAATAGCCTTGTAGGAAGAAGCACTCTCCATGAACAGACATCTCCATCACTAACAGGAGTGAATGAAGAAAATCCACCTCTCGTACAACAAATATTATTAGTAGCTCCGGAATTTACACATCAATTTGTAATGTCTCTTATTAGATTTAATTTTTTCACCATCGTAGAGAAGCTCCCAGCCTCTACTACAAGTGCTGATTTTCACAGCTTAATTTTCCTTTGTTATTTCTGCAATCCTTTCGAAATGACTTTGTTTATCACAAATAAAACAATCACCAATAGTTTTATTTTAAAAATGAGGTTTAGACCGATTGTTCTTCCCTAAGCAGCTNAATTTTCCTTTGTTATTTCTGCAATCCTTTCGAAATGACTTTGTTTATCACAAATAAAACAATCACCAATAGTTTTATTTTAAAAATGAGGTTTAGACCGATTGTTCTTCCCTAAGCAGCTCTTTTCCTTGTTTCTGTCCTTAAAGTTCTTACCCTCGATAAAATTCCCAACAAAATCTTATCACCAGAATTTCCTTTAATACGATTAGCTTGCACCCAAAATTGGTCTCTCCTTACGTTCTACCATCCTATTATCTTCCTCAATTTTAATTTTGATGATCACATCCTCTAAAGACATTTCTTTTCTTTTATACTTCAAACTTTATTTATACTATTTTTAAGAAGGTGGCAGTTTTTCAATAATAGCAAACACTTAAAATGCCTCACACATTTTATACCCTTTAGACGTAATTTCATGAATTACAAGTTGTAGTTCTTTAACTTGACTAACACGGTCCTAATATCATCCATTTTAAAATCAAATTATTTTCCCACAGCAGATTTTTGAGTTTCAGCTTCTTCATTAGCATACTTCTTTTCAAACGAATTTCATAATTCCTTAGTAGATTTAAAAGTTTAGTAAACATCATATAAATATAAAGACAAACAATTCATAATATAATTTTTGCACATAAAATCCTTATGCTCTCAACTAGATAAATCTTATATTTCCTTATCAGTATGTTTATCAGGAATTTATGGTAACAGAATTGTCCGATTCAATGACATCAACCACTTAATTAAAGAGTTTTGAAATAAAAATCGTAACTTCATTTACCAATTATTAATTTTTTTTTATCAAACAACTCACATTTTTCATAATAATTAGGAATACGATTATCCATAGCATATACTGAAACTACTTATAAAAATTTCATTTTAGATTGCTGGAGAAAAATTAGTTGCATGAACTATTGCAGAACAATAGAATGCAGAAAAGAAAACTTATCGATCTAGATTCGTGACAACGTGATGTCTTTAAGTGAAATTGTTCATCGTTAACTCTTGCAACCTCTTTGGACAATACTCTCAGGATAGAACAATCAAAATGTGTAAAATACAAATGTTTTTTTTTTTTGATAAAAGTATATAAGATCAAAATGATTTTCAATATATTTTTCAAGAAAATAGATAGGTATATTTAGCCACAAGTTATAACTTCCAATTCAAAATTTATTTAAAATAAAATTACAATTTTTACGAGATTTTTATGATTTAAATAAATCATCTAGTAACTATCCCCACTGACTTTTTATTTACTATTTATTTTGACACAAAAGGGGAAAAAATCAAATAAGCCCAAGGCCCAATCATATATTTTTTAATATTTGCGTGAATGTGATACAAACCGTCGACCTTTTACATAAATTTCATTCGTTTACCACTCAGACATATTATCTAATTTAATTATTTTTTCAAATAATATATTTGATATATATGTAACACACATATCTATGTATGTATATACACTAATACGTGTTCTAGGAGAGGAAGAAATAAACCTACCAAGGAAGAAGAAAATGGCTATTAGGGGAGATTGGAGAGAGTGACGCGTGATGAAGAGAGAGATTATGTAGATTTTGTATTTTTTTTTTTATAGTGGAATATGTTGGAATTAGGTTTATAAAATGTTGATTTTGTATCAACTTCAACCAAGTATTCGGATAGGTTTTGATAGTCAATTCGCGCATATGAATAGACTAACTTGTTCTACTCATCGAGTAAACGATTGTCGTATATTTGGATCTACAAAACCAATTTCGAGTGAATGGAAAATTGATGTCCAAAGTCAGGTTCAAAAAAGGGAAAAATGGCCATATAACACAACTACTCGAGCGGTCGCCTTGCAAGCTACGAGCAGCCAAGTTATTGAAATTTTTGCTCAAGCGGTACGACGAGCAGTTGACAAGTAGTCTGAAGCTGTCTCTTCATGAAACTTGCTGAATTTTGGAACATGTCTCACTGGTCACAACCTCTATAAATTGGGCTCCTTTAATGGTGTAATTCATACCATAATTAAAGTTTTTATTGCATAAAATCTCATTCAAAGTAAGAGTTTGTTGTTCATCGTCGTTTGAAGTGCTTCTACAATAAGGAGAAACTCTTTTATTTTGGGAGATGATTGCCAAGATTCCGTAAGCACTTGGCTGGAAAAATTCGTCTTAAAGACTGTGTTAAACACTAACCTCGATTTACAATTTATTTGTTTCGTTCTTCATTTCTGCATCGTTTTTCCATTCCAAGTAAGTGGCTTTGTTTTGTTTAATATTTCAAAATATAATTAGCATATTCACCAACAATTTTAAGACTATTTTTTTCCTTGTGTATTTATGTACATATTATATTATGTTATAATAACAAATTCAATTTGTGATTTCCGTTCTTAGAATACGAATGCTTAGTGCATGCAATCTCATTATGTCCACCTATTGATTTGATTTGGTAATGAATCAAAATAGTTTTGCTATTTATTTTGAATATACGGAAAATTGCAACAGCGGTCCCTAACCTTTTCAATTTTTACAAACTTTACCCTAACATTCAGTTTGTGCCAACAAAGGTCCCTAACCTTTCATAAATATGCATATAGAGTCCAAATGGTTGGAAACCATCCAAGTGACTGTTAGTTGACCAAAAAAATGATTTTGACCAAATGTGGTAAGGGCATTTATGTGAATCACATATTAAACCTTTTAAAAATCAAATCAAACTAAAAACAATAAAAAAAAAGAGAGAAAATAAAATAAATAAAAATAAAAAATCTTCTTCTTCCTCATCTCACTCACCTTCCACGACCCCAACCCCAAAACCCAAAAAACACTTACCCACCCTTTGACATGTTATTGTCGACCACTACAGGCCATCGCCGGCCACCCCCACAAACCAAAATCAACATCTCAAACAACAACACAAAGAATCTCCCCCAAACTCTCTTCAACAAATCCCCCAACCTTTCTTCCCCACCTAACAATCTCTCCGAATAATTAAAATCAAAATTCAAACTTGAATTTATATCACCGTCCTCATCGTCTTCTTCATCATCTGACCCAAGCCCAAGATTTCGCAACCAAAGTACAATTCGCTCAATGGCGGTAGTTCCAATATGAGTGGTATCCGAATTCTGGTCAGGTTTCTTGGAACCATATTTAAGAGGTGTGGAAGGTGGGGCTAGAGTAGGAGGGGAAGGCCATTTATTAAGCCAAGAAGAAGAATGGGAGTTATGGGGTTCTTGGGAAGGGGTTTTTGTAACTTTTGTAGATGGGGATGAGTAGAGGGAAGAAGAAAAGGGTTTAAAGAGTAAATGAGAAAATAGGTTTGTTTTCCGACAAGAAAAAGGGAGTGTGGAGAATAAGTGCGATGGAAATGACTTTGATAGCAAGTCAAGAGCCCTCGAGAATGGCCACTCCTATGAGAGCCTCCACTCCGGTATCAAAAAGCCCCATATGCTCGGGTCCATTAACTCTATTAAGAAGTCAGAACGGATTGCTGGATCTCGAAAGTGTTCAAACTTTTACAATCCCGACTAAGATAAGAGATGAGGTTGGTAGGTTTTTAAGATTGTGATTTTCAAATTGGTTTTGGTTTGCGATTGTGGCCAGCAATGGGCAGTCGTGGCACGATAGCAGGTAGGTGATTGGGTAATTGTTTTCTAGGTATTGGTTTGGGTTGGTTGTTGGTGGAGAGTGGGGGTGGGTAAGATGTGGGAGAAAATGATTTTTTATTTTTATTTCTTTTCTTTTCCCTCTCTCCTTTTTAATTGTTTTTATCTTAATTTGATTTTTAAATTTAATATGTGATTGACATAAATGTCCTTACCAAATTTGGTCAAAATCAAATTTTTTGGTCAACTTGATGGTTTCAATCCATTTGGACTCCGGATGCATATTTCTGAAAAGTTATGGACCTTTGCTGGCACAAATTGAAAATTAGGGTAAAGTCTGCAAAAATTGAAAAAGTTAGAGACCGTTGCGGCAATTTTCCCTTGAATATATACTAGAGAGTGGAAAACATGAAATTAAATAGGCCGCGAACATTTTTTTGACAGATGCTTTGAATATGCAATCTATTTGACAAAATTTGTTATGATTAGATGCCTGTATATAAATTGAAAGTGTATCAATTGGTTGGGGGATCTATTGTGGGGTTATCCTCAAATTTAAATTTTCACATTGTCCTCTTCAATGCATGTAGTGTTCGATTGTGGAATGCTAAGATTAAAAACTCCTTGTAAAGCATCGCAGACTTCTTTGGTACACGAGAAGTAATTATGATGGTTACGCCACCACTAAAGAAACAATAATAATGTTTACGGAATTCAAGATTCATGTTTGAATAACTTCTTGCTTTAAATCTTGTATAGCCTTCTTAAACAATATTTCAAAGAGTGAAATGGATATTGTCTATTTGATAGATGAATCGGATTTTTAAAAGATTTGATAGACTTTAAGTTCGAGCCTAAATCAAGATTTGTGAGGGTTGCAATACTACTCATAGAATACATTCATAATTGAAGAATTGTGGGGATAAATTATTTTACAAGTTACATCCTTTATACTTTATATAAGTCATAGAAAAATTTTCTATGAAGGTGAAAATGTAGAAAATCTTATACTTTTAGAAGTATAAGTATGGTTAAAATTGTATGAAAAACGATTATAGCATTTCTATTGGATATGCAATAATAATTATTGGACTATAGCTATGTGACAAAATGGTAATTGCTACGCCGCGTAGTAATTATATGAAAAATCTATGCTGTGGTTACCAATTAAAAGAAATTTTCATAAATTTGAGAGATGGTCGAGGGTAGAGTCGTAAAATTTGTAACTCAATCAAAGTTCAATTACACAAGTTGAAACTAGTGGTCGATTAATTCATATCTTCAATAATTTTATGAAAAAAAAGTCCAATCAAGAAAAATACAACAACAACAACAACAACAATAAATAAATATATCGATGAAAGTAATAAATAATATTTATTTATTTATAATAATAAAATTTTTGAATGTTTTTCCCCCTTTCTTTTCTTATGCCCAATCTCTGTTATGTTCACTTAATTTTGTATTCTCATCTTTTTACTTGTATTGAAGATAATAAAAAAAAAATCCAGACGTAGTTAAATTAGTGTATATAGCCGACAATATGATAAAAGAAGAATTCTGTGAATTGATAAATGGATTACACAAATTTAGTTGTCTCTATTTCCGAGAAAAAAAAAAGGTATAACAATTGAAATGCTAATGTTAAAACTATTTCTGAAGAGACCCACAAAGTTCTAATATTAATAAAAAGGTCCAACTCTATCTAATAGAATAAACCCACGTTTTCTTCTTGTTTGTTAAAAGATTGCATCCTTAATCGCGGGAGTTTCATCATAGTCAAGTTGGCTTCCCCAGCTAAGATCTTTGGAATCATAAGCCTTGAAGAAAGAATCACGGAAAATAATAAGTACAGTAACTGTAACGGATGTAATTCAATAACTCCACAACAAATATAATAAGTCCGGGGTAGAGCTATGATTCTAAAGTTGTGCGGGCAAATTTCACAAAATTTTAATTGTAAGGGGAAAAATTGAAAACTATAAAGAATTTTTTGAAAATCTTGTGCAAAATCTCGAAAATTGAATAAAAAAAAGTCCAATAGTCTGGGGGCAGTTGACCCATTGCCCCCATTATAAATCTGTCCATGATATTGACCTTAGTCAATCCCGGGTTTCTTCAAGAACGCGCTTCAAATCAAAATAAGTTATCTTTATGTACTCCACAGGGTATTTGTGGGATTGTTAGGCGAACTAATGCTAACTTCCATACCGAAGGAATCATTGGACGATAAGGCAGCAATATCTTCACAAGGCATCTCAGATTGAGATCGATCTTTTGGCAAACTTCTTGAACCAAGGTATCATCGGTAAAAAAATCTTCATAAACCTAATCAAAGGCAGAATCATCAGCGGTATCTTCATTAGAGGTCTCAGATTGAGAATCATCCGCGGATAAATTTAAGTCGATTTTAATCCCTGGCCGTCTTTCCATGAAATGTCCAATATAGCCTTCTTTATTCACTATCATTGTTTCTCCCTTCAACACGGCAACAACCTATATATTCATAAGAAGCCACCAATTATTTATCATGAGATTCAATAACAAAACTGAAAAATTCAAAGAATTTCCTCCGTTACTCCCAAAAGAACAAAAGAAAAATTATAAAACTTTCTTTAACCTCAGCATCAACATATGCGTATAAAAGCCTAGAAAGAAAAGATTAAGCTGCAACAATTGTCGATTGGAAACTGACAGTTGAAGAAATATCAAGAAAGAATGCCGTATTATATAGAAAACCCAGCTAAAAGTTCTTGTGATTCTAATAGCAATATAAGGCGAGGCGAGGACAATACACAGAGGCAATGTAAACCAGAGTTCAAACCAGACAAATATGATTACTTTTACAACAGTAATAAAAAAATTGATCCATTGCGCCACACTTGAATTATACACAAGAGCAGGGGCGGAGCCACGAAAATAGAGTAGGGGCGGGGGATGGGTAAGGAATTTTTTTTGAAAATCTCGAAAAATCTGTCCCAAAATCTTGGACTTCAAATTTAGTGTACTGCAACGGACCCCATTGCCCCCACTGTAGATCGGCCCGTGCACAAAAGATCGTACACAAACCACAAACAAGTATATATTATATGTAGATTTGATAGCAAGGAGATCTTTGGAATGATAAATCTTGAAAGAAGATTAGCATTAAAAGACAGAAAATAGTCTAATGCAATGGCAGCATAATACATAATTAGATAATTCCATCTAAAGTATACTGACCTCAGACAACCCCGGATTGCTTAAGAAAATGCGCCTCAGACCAGCAGCAGTTATTTTTCTGCACTCCACAAGGCTCAGTCTGTGAAGAGTACCTTGAGCCCGGTACTTATCATTCAATGGATGGTCTATGTGAATATTTCGCCATGGAAGGGGATCGTTTTGGACTGTATCACATGGCAATTTGCAAACTACTTGAACCGAACCAAGATAACCAAGGTAAAAAAACAGACCATCTGGCGGGGTAACATCTTTTTCTGCGTGAATAAAATCATTATCGAGCCATTTCCGCTTAAGGGCCGCATCACACCGAGGGAACCAATATTTATCGAATCTGAATTTTATGTAGTCGTCCATGTATCCACCCAACTCATCCTTAGAACCCAACATTGAACCAGCTGA
>CAIGRM010294400.1:0-12210 GCA_903798335.1 Fraxinus albicans
GAAGAACGCATTTTCAGAAATTTCAAAACAGACACTCAAAACACAAAACACAAAATGAATTCAAAACACAAAACACAAAACTGAAACACAAAGAGAACGGCCCCTTAGGGTGCGTGGCCTGTGAGAGAAAAAACAAAAAGAAAAGTGGGCGGCGGAAAATTGGAGGCTGCCTTGGAGTTTATATACAAGGGTTTTGCTATTTGTCTAGAGCCGTCGCATGTGGCGCACCCCTATTGGCTGGGCATTTATCCTCCTGAGAGTGACCTCTACCAAAACTTATCTATGAATTATATGATTCATTATTTAATTCATAAAAAAAATATACACACTTATCTTCTTTTGGAGTCACAGAAATTTCATAGAATAGACACAAAGGTGGGCCCCACATGTATTTAAAAAAAAAAATTAGCACGGGGCCCACCTTTGTGTTATTATGTGAAATTTCCGTGAGCAGTGCTTCGAAGTACTTTTGTCAAACCCTTGGAGATTCCACCCCGTGCCGGCTTGTTTTTGAGGGGATACTTCTTGTCCCCATTACATCATCAATAAAGTTAAATGTATACGTTTGATTCACATTGAATTTCACATCCTTCTCATATGAGAGATGAAGTCAGCGATTGTGGACCCCACCTCTATGTGAGAGAATGTAAAACTTAATGTGGATCAAGTGTGTACATCTAACATGATTCATCCATCATTAACTGGAAAATAACATCAGAAAATCGTTAACAACTTGAAATTTTTGCCTGAAGTCTCTCTTAGATTTATCCCTCCACCATTCTCAATTCCCACACATGACTGAACTGGTGTGTGCATCAATCATGGAACCTGCAATTTCCATCACGATCCTTCTTCTGTTTCTTCCTCTTCTCTTTCTACTGACCTACAGGAGATCTTTCAAAAGAATACCCCCAGGTTCTTTAGGGATCCCTATAATTGGACAGAGCTTCAGTATATTAAGGGCCATGAGGGCCAACAAGGGTGAAGAGTGGTTTCAAGAAAGAGTAAGAAAATACGGTCCCATTTCAAAACTTAACCTTTTTGGGACTCCAACAGTTTTCCTCCATGGCCCTGCTGCCAACAAATTCATTTACACTTGCAGCGAAGAACTACTGGCAAATAAGCAACCTGCATCTGTCAGGAGAATTATGGGTGAGAGGAATTTATTGGAATTAAGTGGAGATGATCACAGGCGTGTTAGAGCAGCACTTGTTTCTTTTTTGAAGCCAGAAACTTTGAAGCAATACGTTGGGAGGATACATGAGGAGATAAGATTGCACCTCCTCAACCATTGGTATGGCAACAATGAAATCAAGGTATGCCCCCATAAATGAAACTTTTCAATATTTGGCTGTAATTATTAGTGTAAATTATGATTAGGCTCACAGCCGTCAAGTTAATTAAATTACTCATCACTAACATTTAGTTCTGATTACTACTTTCTTACCCAAGAATTACTGCTTACATCACATCTACAAAAAGTTACGCATCCATCACCCAGACAGTTTCCATCCATCTATTTGGACAAAAAGTTACATGTGGCGAATGAAAACCAAAACCCTATATGTCAACAAACGCCTTTAATTATTGCCACATGGATGAAAACAATTAAGGCCTATTTGATAGACCATTTTTTTCATGGAAAATGAATTTGATATCTATTTCCTACTGTTGCCATGTTTGATAGCCAAAATTTTCCATGGAAAATATTTTCCTCCCACCCTCTCCCCACATGGCCCCTTTTTTCCTTGTTTTTGTTGAATTGGTTTTCCCACCACTTTGGTGGGAAAATGGTTTCCGGCCTTTTTTTTTAATGAAAACAAATTCTTTGGACAAACTTTAATTGACAATTTTCATGGAAAGTAAAGTCAAACGAACACCAAAAAATACAAAATTTCAACATTTTTTAGGTAAAAAATTATACCAATTAAACACACTTAATTGACAATTTTCAGGAAAACAATTTTAGACAATTCATTTCTTTATAATTCATTTTCTTTCCACCCAAATTTCACTCTTACAATCAAACGGACCTTAACTGAGCTTACGGTTTTCCCTTCAAATTTGCAAGAAACGTTTTTTTCTTACCCAAATCAAAATTCAATTTTTCCATTTCTTTACACTGGGCCCTAACCGATTTCTTCTCCCCTACAAATTGATTTCCATCAAAATGAAGAAACAATCTCTCCTTCCAAACCAATATTTCCAAGCAAAAAAGGAATCGAAATCGCCCTCAAATTGAAACTGCTTTGCTTGGGTAGATCCACCTATGCATCCACGCTTGAGGACTGTAATAAATGGCTTCATCTCACTCATCAAGAGCAAGCTCGATTCCACAATTTGCTTTTATGGCCGGAAGCTTCTCCCACGGGCATCTTTTGCCTTTGGTTTGCTGCCTTATGAAGCTCCAAATGAGATGGATTCTGTAGGATTTTTTAGTACTGAAATTACAAATAAAGAATTAGATGAAAAAAATTAGCTCATCAAGATATCAAATCTTATCTCAGATATGAAATTGTTGGAAAAACGAATAGGTTGTGGTTTTTTTAGGATGAAGGAAAATGTAAGCTCAATTAATTGTTTTTGTATAATTACTGGAGTTTATTGACACATAGGATTTTTATCTGCCACGTGTAACATTTTGTCCACGGATGGAAACAATTGGGCGATGGAAGGGGAACTTTTTATTTTTGGGTGAACAAGTTATAACTTAAGCTAAATGTTAGTGATGAGTGATTTAATGAACTCCACCTCTGTCTAACATGGTGGTTGGAGAGGTTTAGTTAGTACTAGATAATATTATTAATGAATGGAAAAGAGGATCATAATTTGCAGCTATATGTTGATGAATGGGAGGGTAGCGAACATCATTCTTGAAGACAGGCTATTCGACCTCCTTGTAACTTTTTTTTGCTAGGTTTTGATTGTTCATTCCCATCTCATACTAGACGCCGTGACTGAATTTCGAAATAAATTGTATTAAACAGGTAATGCCCCTTATGAAGACGTTGACCTTCGACGTAATTTGTTCACTCTTATTTGGAATTGAGCGTGGACCGAGAAGAGACACACTGGTAAAACTATGTGAAGATGCCATCGAAGGAATGGTATCATTGCCAATAAATTTGCTTTTTACAACCTTCAACAGAAGCCTAAAGGCAAGGGAGAAAATTAAAAGCATTATCATGGAACTTATACACGAGAAGAGGGAAAAATTGGAGAAAATTGGCATTTGTTCTAATGAAGATCTCATTATGTCCTTGATTAGAATGAAAGACCAATCCAGCGATTCATCTGTGCCGTCGGACGAAGATATTGTGGACAACATTTTTCTCGTTATGCTTGCAGGATACGAAACAACTTCCATTCTCCTTACTTTCGTGATCAAGCTTTTGGCCGAAGATCAAACTGTTTATAACCATGTCCTTAAAGGTATGGTCTAATTAACATTAATCTTTTTCTTCAAATTTCCTGAGTATAAGTTGAATGCTAAGCTTTTAGACGTGATAATTCAAGAGAATCGAATGCAATGTATTTGAAGATTATGAGATGGATATGTGTTTTGTGAGGCAGAGCAAGAGGAGATATCAAAGGGAAAGGCACTTGGGGAGCTTCTGACATGGGATGATCTAGCCAAGATGAAGTACACATGGAAAGTAGCAACCGAGTCACTAAGGATGAATCCGCCAGTGTTCTTCAGCTTTAGGACAGTCCTCCAAGATATTGAATATGGAGAATATATAATTCCTAAAGGATGGCAGGTATAATAACAGAGGCCATATTTGATTCATGTTTGATATGCAGAACTAGATAGTAACGAGATCAGATTACGTTTAGTGTAATATAGTCCACTTAACTTGCGAGAACTTGTTTTGAATGATAACAGGTGATTTGGGCTCCATGCATGACGCACATGGACGAAAACATCTACCCAGAACCGTCGAAATTTGACCCTTTGCGATTAGAAAGCCAAGCAACAAAACCTCCACCTTATAGCTTTATGGCATTTGGAGGGGGACCAAGAATGTGTCCTGGGAATGAATTTGCAAGAATTGAAACTCTGACAATGATTCATAACTTGATAAATGCATATACATGGAAGCTTTCTTTGAAAGATAATTTCTTCGGCAGAAACCCCGTGCCAGTGTTCATTCAAGGATTACCTATGCAGATTGAGCTTAAGAAGTCCAGTTACGAAATGTAAATTGATATTCTTATGTTGGTGGAATTACCTCATTTTTCTTGTCTTCAACTCCTAGTTTGGATTTCTAACGTTGAGATGTCTAAGATCAAAGGAACGAAGGGAAGAATATATGAGGAATCCATTTAATACTAGAAAAATAAATCCTTCTACATTTGCCAATGTTGTTTGAATGAAAACAGCGGAATAGCACCAGCAGCATCTAATTTTACGTGCAAAAATTTCTACGGACTACTGAAAGAACGACGTTATAAATTAACAACTTTAACTGCAAATAAAATAATTGAATAAAGTTGGAGCGCGAGTTCCATGTGTTGAAATTTATGAGCACTTAATGATTTAACATGTATGAATTTAAATAAGTCTCCAACGATTGGGTGCAACTCTTGAAGTGCAATATGTGCATCATAAAGAGTCGTTATCTTTAACTATGATGCAATATGGATCATCTATCATGTTCTAATCCGAAATGGTATGATCTAATAGTTGAAATGAATTTGTGACAAAAGATGCGACAATTGAAAAAATATACACTTGAAATCTATAAAATGAACCCTCCTATTTTCATTTTGATTTCAAATCAATTTCAAATATTAATTTCTAATTCCTTCTTTCTCTAAATTCTGTCAAAATAATTTTCAATTTATTTTAGTGTTCAATTTTGATACATCTAATTTAGAAAAGTACGGTCAATGTTGGGTTGTCCGACAAAATTAATAGTGTACTATATTAATTTTGAAAGAAAAGTTGCATACAGAAAGACGTATTCGTTCGATCCTATTAGTATCAGTGCAGAGACAAAATATGTCTCAAGAAGATTTGCAATAGCATACATCGCTTCATCTCATTTCCACCTAATTTTTACATTTTTAAATGGTCATTAATTTGCTCATTTTCATGTAGTACCTTGATTTCGATAAATCGAAACTTTATTTGGCAATTTGCATATGAATAGAATATAGATTGTGCACAAAACAGTTTTCCAACACCATGCAGACAATTCCCACAAAAAAAGTTAATACACCAGGATAGTTTTCCAGGCTCTGCTGCTTTCTTTTTCCTTTTCGGCTCGAGTCTACCAAACTTCCAACACTAGAACCGTGGTAACCCAATAAAATAGTAACTCTACCAACAATGCTTGCCCTACTAACGGATCTGATGGTACTGGTCTGATACTTTTTTTGGAGGCAGCTTACGCAAGATGTACAATACAAGAGCTGAAGGAAGAATCTCGACCAACTGTTTCATATAAGACATGTTACGTAATAAATATGTCAAAACAATTGGCGAGAAAAAGATAAAAAAAAAGGAACAAAGTTGTGTACCATGTAATAGATTAAATTCAGAACTGGATGGTCCAATACATCAAGTGATGCGTCTGAATCAAAAGCAGATAGCGTAACCTGCAGAGAACACAAATTACAAATAATATGTTGAATTAAGCTAGATGTACAGCTTTGACGCCAAGGATGACATCCCTCTAGGTGAAAGGAATTTAGGCAGTGATGGGATAGATGTGTTTAAAATCAATGGTGTAGATTGCTGGCACATGGAAGAATGTCAAACTTGTTGTCATCCATAATGTACATATAGCATGATTGTAATATATTCTGTTGATCTAAAATATACAGCACCCAGAGGAAAGAAATAAGACGAGTGACATTTCCTCCCCAACAATTCCCTTGTAATTATAAATATACAAATTGTTCTCATTGCAGTCGCACCAAATCTAGTCAGTTATATACATGAGTTTGCAAGGAGTCCCAAATGTGCATCTCATTTCTCTTTATCAAAATCCCAATAATGGAGACATTAGTAATTCCAACAAATATGTTTGGGCTTGCCATTAAGGCTATTGGACAAATCTTGTCCATTATAGGTAGTTAATAATAATTTATTTTATTTTTTTATCTAAGTTCCTGCATGAAGGTACAGAAAAACCAGACAACTTGGATTTGAGATTTTATATTAGGCGAACAACTGTTTCTTAAAAAACTGCATTACCACACACAGTCACAGAATTATGCTCAAACATGAAAACGAAGACTAAAAGTATGTCATTCTAAAGGCGAGTATCGTCTCGGAATTATGCTCCAACCATGGAGACTATGAAAACTACAGGAGTAAAAGGATGTCTTTCTAAAGGTGAGTATAAGGACTAAAAGGATGTCATTCTAAAGGTGAGTACAAGATGATACATACATTTTATATGATGAGGGAAGGGAGATATTTTCCTTGGCTCCACCCCAGCTCCCTTCCCCTCTCTTCTGGAAGCAAGAACAATAAAAACACAATGCATTCATTTATGTGAATGGTGCAGAAAGATTAAGACAACGGAGCTTTCTATATTTGTAGAAGCACGGAGATTCTATTCGCACAGTTGATACAACCAGGAGATGAGCGAAGAGATCAAATTTATTCAACTCATGAATGCCAAATTTTAAACAGCCACTAACTTGCATAGATGTAATAAGTAAAAGGCAATTTTGACCTTACCACCGAGCATCTTATTAGGAAACAAATGAAGCATATGGCCGTCACAGATCCGACCTGAAATAATAAGTTCCAATCAGATTAGTTTACAAGAATGAGGATATAGACAAAAGTGACAGGAGGGTACATTTCATAAATTATTGTTTCATTTTCAAAGCAGATGACTGCAGTCAAACTGATGGAGTTCCTAGGCCAGTAGGCCCGTAAATGTTCTTCACATGGTTAGTCATGAGAATTTATAGCATGGCAATCAATTTCCATGAAGTTCCCATTTTGAATGCATCATCTAGCTGATAGGTATTATCTACTTTAATCACCAGATTTGGAAATCATCACTTCAAGTAAGTCTGCTAATCACGTTTTTTTTTTTTTTACATTTTGTTTGACATAGAGAAAGTTTGCTACCTCCAAATCCAAGTTCTGCTACTGCACCAATTTTCTGTTGAGGTAATGATGAGATA
Source organism: Fraxinus albicans (assembly GCA_903798335.1). Classification (NCBI taxonomy): domain Eukaryota; kingdom Viridiplantae; phylum Streptophyta; class Magnoliopsida; order Lamiales; family Oleaceae; genus Fraxinus; species Fraxinus albicans. The sequence continues at coordinate 7,156 of CAIGRM010294400.1, forward strand.
GATAAATGTATGGTTAAGTTTTCCCCACCCATTGCTAGGCAAGGAAATCGAGATGAACTTCAAACGTTAAAAGTTATGTCATTTTGAATCCTACCCCATTATGGCATGGAATACACGTCATTTATAGTAAACACAGTAAGTGGTGAAATATTCAAACAACAGCAAGCCCAAGACACAAGTACAATAGCATACTGGATATGCATCTAGCTCTAACTAAAATACTATTAGTAAAACATTAACCTCGTGAAGCTTCTTTCTCCTTCCTTTGGACTCAATGGGAAAGCGTCTCAGCATGAAAAATAACCTAGCAAGGGAGGGGCACCAAATTGACTCTCAATAAGGGGAGAAAATGATGCAAATTCACATCCTTAAATCAGTTTGAAGAATTAATATAGCTTAAGATAATAAAAGCAACCACTATGACAATTTTCAGATATTCACCTTCCGCCATACAGCAAGAAACCTAATGCAGCTATAAATGATACCACTGTAAAGTCCAAAGAAAATGAGCAAGCTTAGCCAAGTCCAAAAAACTAGTTTTTGGAATACTAAGAGAGTGAAAAGTTTCAGCCTTGCATAACTGAAAATTGAAAATGAGAAATAAATAGAATGAGATCAACCTGCAATAAATATCTTGCCAAGAAATTCCGCAGCACTGTTGTCATCCATCCAGAGGTATACCCAGATACAGACCTGATGTCAACACAATTTTTCTTGTAAGAGTCTACATATTTATGAAAAATGAAAAGACAAGTCTATAAGACCATTTTCTTATATTATGCCATCCAACAAGACATTTTATCACCAATGAGGGTAGAATAACAGAAAAATTAGTGACTATATGACCAATAATTGTTGAGCAACTAAATCTACTTAGTTTTTTAATTAGACAGCCTTCAAATAAGAGCACGACATCGCAAGGTGGGGAATGAATGATCGGTCTTTCTTCTTGAAAATTAGAAGCACGTAGTACTTGAGTTCACGACCCTATCATAAAGCAAGATATTTAATTTAGAAATCTCCTGCTGAGAAGATCTTGTTATCTGATAAGTTTAAAACTCCGATCCAGAATTCTATCTACCACACTTCCTTGATGGCACTGATTATGAGGAAATAGATGCCGAGTTCTAGCTAATTAAAACTCATAGATCCAAGGTCTGATAGCTAAAAGGAGACAAAGGAAGCTTCTATTCTGGTGCAGACAAAACAATTCACCTACAATATTTGAAATTCTGTTTCAAAAAAGCATCCATCAGCATGGTTCAAGCCAGAACAGATGATATCTTTTACAGTAGTACCATGACCATACATTAGAAAAACAGTTACAAAGACAACCAAAAACTAAGCGATAGTATAAATATGTCCTGTTGCAGTATAGAAGGAAGTGTAATAGACCTGTATGAAGTATATTCCACCATTGATTGAAAAGTACAAAATTCTAAGTTTATCTGTTGGTAAACTTCTAGCCTGCCCAATAATAAGGATGAGTGAGTTAGAGATAGCTCATGTTACATGATTGCATTCACAAGAATGCATAATTGGCTTGGTGAGGTATTTTTTCTAGAACTTTGAAATACCTCTAACTGCATTCACACTTCATTTGCAAGATATTTATATGAGGATTAGCTACTTACCTGGTGATATATTTCAGCCCAAAAAAGGACAAGAAGTGTGTATGTAGAGAAAAACAGAAGCCCAGGAAGATCCAACACTAACATAGTCAGCACCTGATTTAAATAAACCAAAGTTGATTACATTGACTAGCATTTAAGCATGGTATTCACCATATAATGATATGAAATAGTTCATTTTTTAACCTCAAGGAAACCACTTTGTGCCAGAAAAATTATAATGCAAAATACAACACTTGTCTTACTGTTAAAATTGTGCATATTCCGACTCATGTTCTGGTTCATTAGAAGTGCAACTGAAATTTGACTTACATAAGACTTCAAATAGAACTGAAGAAATTATTATGAAGAAAGTTGAAATGTAACTCGTGTACGATCAGTATTTTGTGGGCATCATTTCAACAGTTAACAAATATATATCTCAACAGAAGTAATGATATAAGAAAATAAAAACCAGAACACCATTTCATCAGCAGATCACTAAACAGGCTGACGATTACAAGAGTGTTAAAAATGACCCATGAAATTTGTATTACTATCCTAGAAGCATCAATTTCATGTATTAATATCCTAGAAGTAACAACCACAGACACAATACAAACAGATGGGAGCACAAGGAAATCTCACCAGGCCCCAACAGTCAACGGTAATATGAGCTTAATTGATCAACCCCTATGACGTAGCCCATTCCATTTGACTAAGAAAAGTAATAGTAAAGTGACTTAAGATCCAAAGAAGAAAAATTAAGCAAGAAGGTGAAGGTAATTAAAAATATGACAGTAATTTCTGTCTCAAAATTTCTATCTTTTGTAATTCCTAACATTGCCTGGTAATACGCCTATTCTGCATCATTTTGAAACTCATGAATCTATACACCAGGCTGAGACTAAGAAGCTTCAAGCAGAAACAAGAATTGGGTGGAAGTAAAAGAGAACATAGAGAATTTCAACCATGATTCAGCAAAAACTGTTGCCATATTATGCACTAACAGCTTTTAAGAATAGTGAAGCTTACCCTGGGATGCAAAAGAAAAACCACCTTGTGAAATCCAAACATGATAGCACGCACTGCAGCAAGTATCTTTACAATCAAAAATCAATGATTGAAACATGAGCATAAAATAAGATATATATTTAAGTGATTCTTGGTTTTACCTCCATTTACAAAGAAGTTCATGAGGAGGAAAACCTTTTGCGTTGTCCAACCATACTCAGGCACTCTTAGTTCAATTCTTAGTAATTGAATCTGCGTGTAATAATGGATGCTCAATAAAGTTCTCACTACCAATTCTCATGTAATTTCATAATCAGGAAACATATTTATAAGAAGTAAATGGAAAAAAGAAATAAAGAAAATAACTAATAAGAATTAAAGGCTTTTTCTTCTTTTGCTTTTTTGAGGATGCTTTTTCTAATTTTATTCATGACACTTGAAAGTAAAGCATATGATGGAGGGAGCTTATAAGATTGTATAACCTCACAAACAGTCTAAGGTTGTATAATCAAATTAAAAATTAGCATTTGAACATGTTAATTGGCCTTGCAAAACATTTTGGGGAATCATGTGTTACCAGGCAAGGACCAGGCGGATGGGCATTATTCAGGGTTCCTTGGTCAGTCAATTGAAAGTGATAGTGTGATTCCACATTATACACATTCTTAGATTCACATCTGTTTCTTTTAGTTTTTTAGAGTTGCAATACCTTAGAATGAATAAGAGATTACATTGTCAACACAAAAATAGTTGGCTTGAAGAACTTCCAGAAATGTCCAATGATTGAATTAAATGAGTACATATCCCGATATCAACATGTCAAAGCAGAACACAATATCAACTATACAAAACAAAGCCCACCAATTTCAGTTCTCCTCTGCTGTTACTATGTTTGTAAATTAAGTAATATTCCACTGAAAATACATTCAATTTTCATCTCAAGTAGCATGTACCACAGTTTTGTAACTCAAACTAAGCCTCATTTTGGCAAAATTTACAAATCATTTATATATGTTCAACTTCATTTTCAACCATACATTCCAATGGATTGCAAATACTATCCACTTATCCACCACTCATTTCTATCCATCTATAAATCCTTCCCAAACAGAGGCTAAATCATCGTTGTAAATAGTGTAAGCCAGTCAGTCTCAGGAAGCAGAGAACAAAATTAGGAATGGCTTTCCCCAAAACATTAGGGTTACAAGAGCGGTTAAAAGAAATCCAAATTCAGAAACTGATTGAAGAAGGATGGTAGGAAGAAGCCATGGAATTATCAAATCAAAACTAGATGGCAAGTTTTTTTTTTAATAACTAGTGCATGATATGCATACATTTATGTCTAGTTCTGGAAACAACTGACCTGAAATAGACAATTCCACTGCAATTAACCTTTCTTTTCCATTTCATGATTCTATCCCCAAATTCAGATATTCAAATTAACGATCCAAGTCAGACTAGTCAATTCTTACAGCTATCCTAAAAATCACTAGCATAAACATAAAAACTACTACACGTCACAACTTAACAAATAAAGCTCAGCAAGCTCTTGTATTCAATTTCTCAGCTCCCAAAAGTCCTAGATTCAAGTTGAAAAACACAAATTGAACTCAGACACATACAAAATTAATAACAATGCACTCGTATGTTATTTATTACAAGAAAAAGTAGAATAATAGTAATTTTAGTTACTTACAAGGGCAACGAGGGAAACGAGGCCATAAGTAGCACATAAAGTGAAGAATAATCCGTCTTGCCACTTTACCGATTCATTTATTTCACCCCACCAGTTCGACGACAGTCCTCCTATTCCGATGTCAATCGGCGGAAAGCTCAGTGGCATTCTAGTCATTTCAGCTCAGTTTTCTTCTCTCAAATTAAACTTCTTGTTTATGAATAAGCAGAGAAAATCAAATCGAACAAGAAAGAGACTAGAAACGTTCAGGATATGCACAACTTAAATCATGTATAGATTAAATAGAGAGAAGCAATAATTTAGAGAGAGAGAGAGAGAGAGGTGGGGGTAATTTTGGCGGGCGAGGACGGTTGAGAGGGGGGCGTAAATGGCATTTGTTGGTCTATTTCTAACACGCCAAAGCTTCCAAGGGGGGTATTGTCGGAAACTAAAAGATAAGTTTGACATTACGTGTTATGAATATTCTCCCATTTATATATAATAATACTAGTAAGGCGCACGTGCACTGTACGTGCCATAGTATAATTAGCTACATGATAGCGTAAATATAAAAAAAAAATATATTTGTCTTAACCATTAGTTACATTAAACTTAAAACACTTGAAATTATGATATGTGACAAAAATAATATTAAGGGATTTGATTCAAAACTTATTTTCTAGACTTTGCGTTTGAAGGTCTTTCTGTTCTTTTTTAAAAAAAGACAGGACATAGATGATTATGTGTTGATGCCAT
>CAIGRM010294402.1:0-17406 GCA_903798335.1 Fraxinus albicans
AGAGAGAGAGAGAGAGAGAGGAGTTAAGGCAAATGGTCGAAATAAACGAATAAACTATTTCATCTAAAAGCATAATCTAACACAAATTTATTTATTGAAATTGCATATTCAACATGCTCCATTACGTATAGACTGGCTTTATTTCTTCGTGAAGAGCTTAACTAGTGGACGGATGATAGGAAGACTTGAACTCAATATCTTTATTGTTTCTGATACCACATTGAAATACCTCGATAAGTTCAAAACAATGAAGAATGGATAAATTTATTATTTAAATTGCTTATCGAACACGCTCCTATAATTTTAGAATTTCATGTGGAGTGTGTGGGGAATGTCCAATCAACTTTCAAAAGCTTGTTAATTAATCAAGAGAAGTCCTTAAACAATAAGTTTTCGTGTTAATGGTTCCCACCACCCAATATAAAACACGCCCTTAATCATGCTTTCTTTATTGTTGATTGAAGTGATATGGATATTATCGTCTGAGATTGCCTAAATCGCCAATCAGCCCCACCAAGATGTGTTAATCAAGAAACTTGAACCAATGGGAGTTTAGTATAGGTATTTTACGATTAGATTATTTGGCATAATCCTATCATAATATAACCGCGTTAACTTTCTAATCAACTTTGTTCCCTTTACTATAAGATTATTTGAGACATAATTCCATCATTCAACATTTTAATCATCTTTGTTCCCCTTTACAACCATTACTTTGGAAGGATCCAAAAAGAAAAAAAGATACACCCTAATGTGACTTAGTTTTCAAGTTGGAATCCCTATTTTTGGATATGTTTCAAAGTATATTTAATTAATCCAAACTATGTGGTGGGTATGACTCAATAAGCCCCTCCTAGTATTCCAAGTGACACTACCTACATTTTAAAACATAGTGTAGGTTGAGTGGAGTTTGCTTTAAGTCATGTGAAGTGACATACACCCTAATACAAATTATAAAATAATTAATTACAAATCTTGGCCTATAAGCCTAGATTACAGTTTAGAATCACCTTGTTTGATTCAACTATAAAATTTATATAAAAAATCAATCGTTAATTTAATCACATATTTCATTAGACCCACAGTTTTTTAACTATACATTTCACCAATTTTTATCCAAAAATAACGGACAATAATCCCTAGAACAAAATTTAAAAAAAAAATATTTTAAATTGGGAGATTGAAGGGGCAAGGGGACTAGGTCAATGAATGAGACAAATTAAATGTGATTCGTGTAGCCATTAGAGTGGACATGAACACCACATAACATATAGTCCAAAAACATTAGTTGGAAGACACATTCAAATGTATTAGGAATCTTAAATTATGTATTCATTAATTTAATTTGGGAACTAAAATTTTCTTCCTCAAAACATATGTGACCATGTGGAAAGGTTTAATTTGACAAATGCACTATGATCATGTCAGCGTGCATATTGGTTATCTTTTTACAACTTTTTTGACATTTTCTAATAAGAAAATTGAAGGCAGTGCAAATAATGTGAGTAATTAAATTATTTTTCTTCACAGTGATGATATTAGTTTAATTTTTGCTTTTTGGTTTATGAACCCTTCTTTATTCGTTCAAGCTCCAATCATTTCGTAAAAATATGAATTTTTATTAGAGGCGACTTTAATAATTTGAGAGATTTATGCAAAAATTGAAGGGATCTCGTCAACATCGAACGGAGTAAATAATATTTATCTTTTCTGAAGATATTATGTAAATGAGAGTTTCAGGCAATCGTCTAACCTTTTTGAGGTTGGATCACCTTTTCGTATACTTTTTTCATTCGGTTCGATCAGTAAGTTATACAATAACATTAAACGCCTGTTTGATAGACCCTTTTTTTTCATGGAAAATGGAATTGGAATTCCATTTCCTACTTTTGCCATGTTTGATGGCACTTTTTTTCCTAAGAATTGGTTTTCTTGGTTTGTCATCACGTGACATCTTTTCTTGGTTTTAAATGAATTTCAATTCCCACCTTTTAGGTGGTTTTTGGTTTNATTTTAAAAAAAAAAAAAAAAAAAAAAAGTCAAACGAACACCAAAAGATAGAAAATTTCAACATTTTTCAAGTGAAAAATTATACCAATCAAACACAATTAATTGACAATTCCACAAGTTATAGACAATTCAATTCCCTACAATTCGTTTTCTTTCTACTCAAATTCCATATTTGAATCAAACAGACCCTAAGATCGAATATTGAAATCAATATAAGAAATTCTTTTACTTTATTTTATTTAGCCAACTTTAGAAGTGGACATTGCAAGTGGGGGAACCTTTTGGGCTTATGCGAGAACGTGACGGTGCTTTGTTTAAGGAAATAACCTTAAATAAACAAATCTTGAAGTTTTCAAGGTACTTGTGATTTGTACCATAAAACATTAATGCAATGCAATTGGTTTTAAACAACTTAGTTCAATTCAAGATGTCAAGACAAGAAGATTTCCAAGAAAACAGTTACTATTTTTTTTTTTTAAGTGAATTGCTCATGCGCATTAGGTCATCTCTATATATATATTTAAAAATGTATCTAAACCTTGTAGATGAGAAAATAAAAAAATTAATATTACGTTTTCTTGTCTTTTAATTTGCTAGTTTATTTTATTAGCCGGTCTTCTGTCATTATGCCACCATTTTGGGCAACCAAGACAATTTATTTATTACGGGACATTAAACAAATATGTTACATTGGCCACCACAATTCATCAATTGTTTTTTTCATTATAAAAAAATTTTAGTTGTAGTTCAATAATTCAATTATTGGAGGTCGGATTTCATGCCCATTCGAAGTTTTTAGTTTTAAATTCAGTTTGTAACTAACCAAAAACAAATAAAAAACACTCGCGCTATAAATAAATAGAGGCGTGCAACTTCAATTAATTGTAGGAGCGAAAAAGCAATTATTCAGAACCAGATATTCTACATTGTGAATCAAAAATTAAGTTACGCGAAAATTTCAAGCAACATAAATTAATCAAAATAATTCAATACATTACTACAAACATTGCCTACGCAAATTTTCATACTTTAAAATTATGGTATAATTACATCATTCAACCGTTGAATCTTCAATCCAACTGTCTGGTTCAAAACGTGGATTGAGGGCTTTAAGGAGATTGGCGTTTGAGGTGGAGAAAAAATATAATCAATCGTCAGCATTGGTGCATTTGAAGTGACAATTATTTGGTTAAAGTGACGAACTTAAATGTTGGGAGAAGAGAGAAATTTGGGGGTTGAGAAAAACTGTAACACGGAAAAGAAAAGGTCATGACAATATGGAAAAAAAAAAAAAAAATTTATATGGGATTAAATGACCCCATGTAAATCGGTTCTTGCTTAAAAGTTACTTAAAAGTAATTTTTATTTATTTATTTTTTCCTTTGGAGGATAGTATCAGTTGCCAACCCTGGTTAAACTCATAAACAAAGGATAATTGCATTAATAACAATAAAAACAGATAAAGAATAGTAGCAGTAATATCATTATGTTAATAAAAGTAGTTGAACATCTAGTCAGTTACCATTCATCTCAACATTAAACAAATTTATCTGTCTTAAACATAAAATAATTGATAACTAAAAATAAAGATAATATTACATCGTGACCAAGAATACACTTGCTCTGCACTCCAAAACAACCATGTCGGTAAGGCGAATTAAACCATAGTTAACAACATCAAGGAAGATAAAGGAGCTAAAATCGCATCAAGTAACACTTGAATGACCAGACGGAACTCATAATATAAAATTACAAACGTGTATAAAATAAATAGTGAAAAAAATATATATGTTTACACAATATGGAGCCTAAGGAAAGAACATGCCCAAAAATATAAATCTAATTACAAAACCCACTATAGTTTCAACTTTTTACAGCAGTGAAATATTAGAAAACAGCCTCCAAAATAAACATACCAATCACACAATACAATGGGATCCATATGTAGCTGGTAAAATTACTGTGCCCAAAGTTTGCATGCAAGAATGAAATTTCATACGTTCTAACAAAAGGGAAATTATCTACACTCACTTTTTATCAGATCCTTTGAGGTTGAGATTGAACCATTTCTTCTTTGAAGATTTGTCCTTCAAATCTGAACTTCCCTCTTCTCCTGGACTCTCGGATTTGAAATCACTAATTCCATTACTAAAATGTCCACTTCCACCTGTAGTAGCGACTGACCTTGAAACGGTAAAGGAAGAGTGGACGCTATCTCGTTGTTTTAGCAGCTCATCAACCTGTTTGGACAAAGAAGACGAGCATTATAATTAAGTAAATAACAACAGCAAATTAAGGGAAGAATCAGAAATCAGAAGTATAAAACAATATATTGAATCAGTAATTATATCATGTATCCTGCCATGAAGTAATTATAAGTCGTGACAGACATGAATTTAAACAATTTACTCCGAAAGAGAAGTCTAGTGACCATAAAAACAAAAAATAAAGATAGTGTACTCTTGAACATGGATTCCCTATACATTACTTCAGAACTACCTTAAAATAACATTATACAGAAGTTAGTAGTAGGCCAAATAAATTGGTATAAATAATGCAAGCATTACAAATTCTATTTAGCAAAATGACACAGATCGCCACAATCTAAAATTTCAACTCCAAGATGCACGGAATGCTAATAGTTAATATGTTAATATTTATAATTATTTCTTCTCTTCTTTAACCTTGTACATATTTAATGGAAAATGAAATTCAATGAGACAGAAACTACAATTGATGCAAGGGTATTTTGACAGTGGCACATTCAAAACATTAGTAGTAAACTTACAGACTGTTTTTCCTGGTTGTATTTACTGGTGACTTCTTGGAAGCGTGCCAAAGCCTGCAGATAACAACCAAACAGAAAAAAGTGCAGTAAGAAATATGTGCATGAAGCTTTAATAGAAAACACCCGTAACTATTGAATACTAAATTTAAATAAATGAATTTGCCCCCCTCTCTAACAGGGTAAGCATTTAGATGAGGTGGTTCCACATGGTATCACAGCGAACAAAAATTCTTAACTCAAGTCTCCCGCCCCTCCATGAAACGTGAAACTCTCTAACAGCGTAAGCTTTTAGATGAAGTGGTTTCACAATAATGAACATGGCTGGGAAAGGAAAGAAACCTTTCTGTATTCTGTTTCAAATTGGCGTAGCTCGTTTCTCTTCCTCAAAATCTCGGCCTCAATATCCTTAAGCTTGTGAGTCGTATCTTCGTATGACTTTGTACAGAGTGCCTCAATTGTGTAGGTTGCAGGTTTGAAGAAGTTATCTCCTGCATGCATCAGGCACAGGTGAGCTTAAAAGATTATAATCTGTTTTGTAATGATTACTAATACTATAAGCCCAGTATTTATAATAATAAACACAATAAGAAATCAATTCGGACCATAAACAGCGAATATGTGAGTGCCAGCTTTTAGTTCTGAGACCTCACAAGGCTGAAGGCCTTCCAATCTTTTGAAGAAAGCAGTTTCTGGATCCTTAGCCATTGCCAACTACATCACCACATACACATTAATCAGTGCAAGAAACATGTAACCCTCTTAGTTGAAAGGATTAGTATACTGACATACTGCATTTACAGTTGAATCCATCCTGTACACTTGAAAATGCAAGAAATACATTCCAGCTGATGTAACCTTGCCTGTCTTCTCACTTTCTTCCTGCACAAGTTAACAGTGTCACAGGTTCATGCAATAATATATGTTGATAAATTACACGGGCGCAGAAGCATTCAGTGCCAAGGGAACAAAGCCATAGATATATAAACATAATGAAATACCTTACAATAGTAAGAAGATTTCACATCCAGCAATGAAACTAAATTCAGGCCCAAATGGTGATCCAAACGCCTAAAGAATCTATTGAGAACAGATACAGTGCTAGGTTCGAGGTCAAGTTTTTCAATGAGTTCATTTGAAAATAATTGCAAATTTAGTTATATCTGTAGGCACGAGTCAAGTACTAGAACCACGGCATCAAATCAAAAGGTATGAATATAAGCCTCCAAATTAGGTTGGATTGCACTGCACTACCAGCAATCTTTATCCATAAGCATGAAGATCTCAGGCCAGCAAAATAACATTATTCTGATACCAGACAGCTGGAACTAGATACTCAATACTAGGCCAAAACCAAACCGAACAGACCAGTAAAGAAACTAAGTCAATAGGAAGTTTAGAAATGATGATGGGACAGCAGAATATTTTCTATTTGGTAATTAGTAAGTGATGAATTTCCTATGATTGTAAGCTTGTCCTAAGGTTTTGCCTGTGTCATTATATTTTTTGCTTTAGCATATGTTTGGCAAGTGTTTATAAAATGGTCAAAAGATTGTCAAACTAATTTTTATCCACACATTTTGTGGGAGCCACAAGTAATAAACACTTATCCATCGCTTGTTTCTCTCTCTTTACAAACAAAACTGTTTATAAACACTTCGGAAACAAGCTTTTAATCATGAATGAGCTAACAACTTATATTCAAGATGAGGTCCCTTGTGTATATTATTCTTGAGGAAATATATTTGTAGATGAGACTAGGATGGGATAAATTGTAAATTAGAATTCTGAGGAAACACTTTGAAATCTAAATGTTTTCAGTAAGCTAAGACGAATTAATAGAGTGCTCTTTTATTCATAGTAGAGGTAAGAATAATAGTCAAGACATAATAGAAGATCATGTCCCAAACAGTGATCTTTTTAGTAATTAAGGTTCAATTAGAATAATAAAAAAGGACGTGTAGAGGGTAAAATGTACAGGGCTAGAGAGGGATGGATGACATGGAGAAGCACTGCATGGATTTCAATGTCACGCAACGTAAAAGGGCAAGTCTACCAAACAGATTATATTAGCTATGCTTTATGGTATTGAGTATGCAGTTGAAGTACAAATTTTCTATAAGATATAGATAGTAAAAAGGAAGATACTAAGATGGATGCATAACCATACTGCCCGTGCTAGATTAGATAAATAAGCACTGAGAATATATGCCAATAAGTGGAGGTAACAACACAAAATACATTGACAGGAGGATGACTTAATGGTTGAGCATGTCTTGGGAGTAAACTTAAAGAAGCTTCCCTTCACAAGAAAGATGTACTCAGACTTGCAGTAGGTTAGAGAAGGGACCAATATTAACATAATTTGATCTAACTTCAAAAAACCACTAGACCTTTAAGTAGATTTTTACACTGGAGAAAGTGTGAGGCAATAAGATTCATAAAGCCAAATCCAAGTTTACTAAGGAAAAAAAATTAGCTTATTGTTGTAATTTAACCAGGGGATTGGCCTCATAAAGAGAAAAGGTTACAATTGTGAGGAAACAGTGTGTTGGCCTTCTAAAGTCAAAAGCTACCTTCTAAAAAGTGTGAATGCTACTCACCACCAGGCCCAGGAGTGCAATCCAAGATCACTTGATTATCCTATTAGATACATTATATGAAGACTTTCCAAGTTTAAAATGTTATATTACGAAAAGTAACTAGGGTTTATTTCATAGATTTTCGAATATTGTATTAGTTGTTTCCTACTAAATTAGATTAGTTTAAACCCTATATAATGGGGGTGTATGCATTGTAATAGTAAGACTTCAATATTCAACAAAAACTACAATTTTCTCTCCTCTCTCTCAGCACTTCTCTTTCTCTCTCTTGTCTGTCTGTCCTCTCTCTCTCTCTCTCCCTCTTCTACTTTTTAAATAAAAACTATGTCAGATCTTCTCTTTCTCTCTCGTTTGTCTGTCTTCTGTCTTTCTCTCCCTCCTCTCTTTTTTTTTTCTATTATTATATACTAAGAACAATAACAAACTACTGCTAGCCGGTGAAAAGTTTCTGGTCTACGCAGTTACACAGAAATAATAAATTTTCCTTTTTCCTTTTCACTTATTTATTTATTTTCTATACTAGTAACAATAAACAAGGACTGAACAAAGCAGGGAAAGACTTGCTTCTTGTTGGCTGCTGCTGCCCTCTTGGTTTTGATGTCTTACGGTAGTTTCTAATTGTTGGCATGGGTTTTTGAAGGTGGTGTTTAATGGCTGGTTTGATGGGTAGGGGCTTTTGTTGTGATTTTCACCGATTAAGGGTGGTGGCAGAAGGTGACGGCAGTTTTGAATACGTTGGGAAGTCTACTGCAAACACTTTTCCTTAACCATAACGCACGTGGGAATGACAATTCAGACGAGAAAATGTCGAGCTATGATACCAAATTGAAGTAGAATGAAATCAAACTAGAACCAGAGTTTTGGATGTCTCCCTCAAAGTAAACTTTAAGGCACTCCAGCAAAAACTAAATATCCATCATAACCGTAATTTCAATCTTTTAACCAAATTTATACAGAAATAGGTTGAGTGGGACCTCTAGCCAAATTTGCAACCTTTAGCAGGCATGTGTAACAAGTCGAACTGAGAATGACTCTGGTTCAAGTCATTCCAGCAAACAACTAAGATATGCAAGCTCCAAACTTAAGCAAATGAATGGATATGGCTGCTCTAATATTCATTCTGTCCAATTAGCACGAGAAATTATCATTGTAGTGCCTGGTTTCAAATTAAATCTAAAGTCAGACAGCTGAAATTTTCACAAAGATCAAATTACTCCCTCTGATCAGAATTGCCTACTAATTATAACATTGAGCCGGAATTTGGTGTCCTAGTATGTAACTTAGGCCAAAAAGACATAAATATGAGCCACAGATCTTGATGATTCATACTAGGATGATCTTAATTAGTCAAAAGGGATGAAGAACAAAAGAGATCCCCTTTCCCGAATCCGCAACACTATGTATCATCACATCCTTGTCGATGTCTAGATTCACCGCAGCTTGCAAAGAAAAGGGAAAATTTACCCTGCCTGCCTAACTACCCGCACACACTCCATCACTCCTCCAAAACGACAAAAAGTGAAGCAGAAAAGTGGAGGAAAAAAATTAAAAGGAGGCCCCATGGCCCAGTGTGACGGTAACTAGGAAGCCAATTACCCTCCTTTGCAATATCTTCCTTTCTAATTTTGTTTCCTCGAAACCAAGAGAGCACAAACATCTCCAATCAACAGCATGAAAAACGATTCCACCTCTCTTTCCCTTCCATATCAGAGCAATCCCTTGGAGACAATACAAGAGTGATCAGGGTTTATGTATGTTCTGTTGTGCATAATATTTTCCTGACATTTATGAAAGACGAGATGTTACAATTTTTCCACAAATTAAATTCCTGATAAATTTTATTGTTCCTTGAGGGTGCTTATTGAACAATGGCAAGTGGTGATTTTGTTTAATTTTTTTTTCCTTGCATGAATCATCAAGATCAATGGCTTGTGATTTTCCATATTTTTTCAGCTTTAAGTTAGGCATAAAAGACAAAATTACCCATCTAATATTGAATTATGATGTAACATCCATCCTGAGAGGGACTAGTAGTTAAGCCCTTTTTTACTGAAAGAATTACCTTGAGATTCAAATTAAAACTCAGTGACAAATGATATTACATGATTTCAGTGGGACGTTATTTGTTAACTGGAATGTCTATTTATAAATGTAGTTTGATATTCAAGCCAACAACCCAATACTTATAAATTTATCAAAGACTTAGCTTAATTACTGAATGCCGATCACATAAATTGTTTAATGCATATCGTGTAGCGCTATAACTCTATTAAGTTCATATTTACAACCCAAAAAGAACTTTGACTTTCAAAAATGCTTAAAAGACAACAAATAAACTGATTATGGTTTAAGAAACTTAATAGCCCGAAAAGAGTAAAAACTGCACAAGTTCTCACAAAGTATTGCTTCAAAATTAGCTCCAAATTACTATAGATTTCTAATTAATATTAATCAAACTGACAAGTGCATATCAACACTAGATTAACTAAATTAGATAGCCTCACATAGTGCGGCAATGCATGACAAATGTGACCCAATAAGAATCAGGATGACAGGCAAGAATGTCAGACACTAACAGATCTGCGGATTCCACAGAAAAAAAAAAAAAGAAATAAAAGAATTCTAGATTTAAAAGAATGTGATATTAGTAATATACCAAATAAAATATAACAAGCATAAGCGTGAAACAGAAGAAAATGGACCAATACCCTCATTTCCTCAAGGTGATTTCAAATAAAGGAGAATCATTAATCAAATCCAGATCAGGATTCAGGCTGAGGTAGAGTAAAATCAGTCCATAAAACAATTGAGTTGGATTTTGGTAAACAGAAAAAGGTTTCACCACTATTTCATTAATCATTTAATCGGTTTTTATCTGAGAATAGCAATCGCAGAAGAACAATAAGGCAATAGATTGAATAAACAAAGTTGAGTTTAGGAAGAGAAGAAAATAAAAAATAGAGAAAAACTAACAGAACAATACATCTATGCGGTGTAAGTTATTTTTAACTGACATAAAGGGAACATGCGTGTAACTGAATTGTCTGAAATAACAAACTGTAGAAGCAATTAAGATATGTTGTTATTGGCAGTATAGCAAGTTATTAACCAACATGTAAAATACATCAATACGTATGTAAAATGCCCATTAAGCTATAGACCATAGGTGAGACGAGAAGGGAGAAGAATTATTTGACAAATATAACATTCCAAAGTGCATGATAAGAAGTAGCAATGTTCATCCTCAACCTAAAATTTGAAAAAATAAAAGTATAGGAACCTTGATGGCAATTTAGAAAATAAGAAACGGAGGACACTAAGATAGAAATGTATACGTGTGGTGTTTAAACTGAAGTAAAAGGAACACATGCAATTTGTTGTTATCCCAATCAACACTGGCTAATATAACTAATTGTGCAAACACTTTGGGAATACCGTTATTCCTTGGTATGTGTAAGTTAACAAGACCTATATGCAAAAAAATGTGAGAATAAGTTTGTACATACAATGTCCATAAGCCAAGGCATCATTTTTACCAATTTGGCTTTTTAAGGCGGTTTCTTGCAGCATAAAATTTGAAGGTTTTTTCGGTTGTTTTAAACAGAAGCTAGCACTGTGCTCTTACAACTAAAGTACAATCCTGCAGATTCACATAACTTTATGGCTGTAGGATGGTGGCAGGAGACTTGCAGCACATAACTTCACTCTTTCTCACTTATATTTTTCTCCAAGTTATCATGTGTTTTATATTCATTCCTCGGCATTTTTCCATATGTGGTAGATTTTTCATTTGTTTTTAGCTCGAGTTGTGGATTAATGGTCTTGTTTATGTGATTATAACTTTGTTAATTTATAATTTGCTACTTTGTCAATCCAATTTATGTTTCTAGTTGCAAATTAAAATTTCAACTTTGCTAAAATATATTATAATTGGTTGTATAGATGATATATAGCTTGCTATTAATATAGTTAAATATTCTATACTTTTCTAATTATTTATTGGTTTATGTGGAGGTATAAGCTCAAAATTCCTCGACATTTATGTGTCGCAGAGTCAAAACGTCTCAAAATGCTTGTTTGGGAAAAACTTATAACCACATTATAATAAAGGTCGAAGTCAAACTTATATTTTAACGACACTTTCGTATATCCACTTATCCACCACTCATTTTTTATTACGTATAATTTCTCCAACTTATAAACAAATCCAAACAAGCACTAAAATTATAAAAATATATTTATTACCTGCAAGGCAAGGCCATACCCACCATTTGCATCATGTTCAAAGTACAGGAGCTGAAAATCACAAATCAAAAGTTTTCGGTAACCAATTTATTCTGCATGTGCTTTGCACACCAAATTACGTAAAAGAGGTATTATCGCCATAATTAATTGTATAATATACCCTATGACAAATATGCATGTACCTTAAATTTGCTCTGTGCTGCTGAAGTAACTCTGACTACAATGCCTGCTTCAGCTTGTTCTTCATGAATAGTTACGCCAAAAAAGTGAGCACATTGCTTTTCTACCTGTGGAAAAAAAAAGGAGCAAAATCAGAACAGAAATAAATAAATAAATTATCCTGCAAAAGGGATGTGTACCTTTCCGCTGACTGAAGTTCCAATTGGAAGAGGTCTGACTGTAACAGTGCCATTTAAAGCATCTTCAAGAACGTTAGCAGAAATTGTGGTCTTGATAGGGACACCCAGCTTGCTATCCAAATAGAAATAGGTAAATAACTTAGTGCTTGATTACAACAATACAAAAAAATCAACAAGAGTACCTGAATAAAGCGGCAAACATTGTGTTGACAGTTCCGAGATTTGATAGATCAATTTCCACATCCATTCCTTCAGCATCAAGGGCCTTATTATTGTTGATGATTTGAACCAATTGGGATATGCAAAATAAAAACTAGTCAAAGGGCAAGCAATTATTTCAAATATTAATATACAGTCACTATCTGCCTCGTTTAACTTTGGTAGACTCGAGACGCGACATGCACAGATTATACATGTTAGCTAGGTACTAGACCCATCATCAAGGCTAAATTTAATCTAATACTAGTAGTGAATTGTTTAACAAAATCTCCCTTGTAATAAGACTAAAACCAACATGAAAAGCAACAAAAAATGCTCCAACACTATGTATGAAATAAACTGGGGACAAGATGCCCCTCTAAATTCGTGCTAATCGAATAAAATAGAGATAACATGGTCACATCCAACTCCATTTACAAAAACATCCCAAAACATGCATGAATTGACATAAGAAACAATGAGCACATTTGACTATATACATGTGAATCAAAATGACTATCTGAAATGTAATAAACACATGTACAAACAATAATGTCCAGATGCTATAATTATATGAGTTATAGAAACTGAATAGACCAGTTGGCTTGAATCAGAAATCAAAACATGCATGCAAATGTCCAGGTGGCTTGAGTAAGTACTTGTTTGGATTTGTTTATAAGTAGCTGAAATAATAATGTGATAGAAATGAATGGATAAGTGGGTAGTAGTTGTGGGCCCTACAAAATGAGTGGTTAAAATTAAAGTTTGACTTTGACACACAACTATGATGAGAAAGTTAAGGCTCAACTCCATGATTTAACCATTACAGATCCACACTATACAGAAGCATGAGATCAGACATGTGGACGCGCACACAGACAAACAAGAGGCCGAAATTTCTTAATAGCGCCTTAATTCCAATCTATGTTGTCCGCAGAGGCATATAAATCCTAAAATTGGCACTGAAAACAAGCACGTTATATTGGTTAATCTTCGTTAGCATTATTTCACAAAAAATCTTATTTCTTTATAATTTTTAATTCGACAAAAAACTGAAGATGATTAACTTCACCACATTCAAACTGGGCTTCAACATCCAAGTTTTTGAACAAAATTGCAAACCATTGAAAAGAAACATGCAACACTTTAATCTGGATACATCTACGCGTTTTGTGAAAGTTAGAGACTCCATGTGTGCTTTCGTTTGAACAGTAGTGGTTGTAGAACTTAAAAATATTAGAAACAGGCATTCAACCACAGTAATAACCTACAATCATTTTGGTCAAGCTATTTCATAAAATCAAATCCAAGTGCACATTACGCATGTATTATACTTTCAGTTAATGGGTGGTAATTTGCCTAATTCTAGGATTAAAAAGTTGATTATTTGCCTAAACACTGTAACATGCCATTTCAAAACCCACAAAGGAGAATTACGCTACCCATATTCAAAAAGACATGGAAGCTAAGTATTACCTCAAATCCTGCATTATCGTATTGTCTCTTTTTCTCTGGATCAGATAAAATGCTATACGAATATGCAACCTCCTTGAAAAGCTCTGAAGCTTCAGGATTACTAACATTCTTGTCCGGATGGTACCTGTAAATAACAATTGATTATCTGATCCACGAAATCTATATGAACGACATGGATCCACGTTCTCTCTTTCCTTCAAGTTTACTGCTATGCAACTTTAGGTTGGAACGAAGAACCATTCACAGATTCCTCAAGACATGTAACAAATTGTCATCACTATGCTGTGAAACTTCCAAACCCGTTAACCTTTATATAGCCAGTAAACACAATTTGAACTTACCACCAAGGTCAAACTCATCTATTTAAAAAATTGCACCCACAGACATAAACAAAACACTGATTCTTAAAAATAAGAATCAAATAATCCCTACTTCACCAACCTTGAAAGACGTATTTACCTTAGATAACTGTACGCACTCAAAATTTAAAAGCTGAAAAGTGAAAAATAAAAAAATTGAAACTTACTTGAGAGCAAGCTTTCTATAAGCAGTCTTGATTTCTTGTTCAGAAGAATCCCTTGACACACTCAACACCTCGTATGGGTCCCGGCGCAATGCAGGCGCTGACGAACCCTCCATCTTCGATCCCTCCATTCTTTCTCACCCTAATTCACCTCTTCTATACTTTATTTCCAATATTTTCTTTCCCTTTTACCAAAGTTTGTTCCTTTTGCTTCCTGCAAAATTGACCTTCTTATCTGTTAGCTATATTATGCATACCAACCAGACTAAAATCCTGTCTGCAAACGAGCAAGCACAACGAACTTTCATCAAACAGATTTCATTAGAAAAAAAAAACAAATCTTTATACAGAGCTAGATTTTGAGGCACTAATTTCAATGCACAGGATCACTTTAAATTATTCCTGGGGTGAACGCAAAATTATTCGGTAAGTAATGGGTCCCAACATGAAATGAAAAGATAACTACTGAAAACAGAAAATAAGATCTATCACACAGAGGATTCAAATTATCAATAACGCACAAATCCGCATGTACTTGGATATATAGAAACATAATTGAATATATTTAATAAAATTATACGTTTATTTTTCTTGATTTGCTTCTTCCTTTTTCCCCCTGCAATTTCAGCTGAGCAGAAAATAAAAATAAAAATAAAAAAATGGTGTAATATTTATGTACGGATGAGTTTTACTCTTTACAGTTTTACTACTGAAGATCAAGGATCGTGCGCGAGAGTTCACGGATAAGGAGTCAAAGATTTGATTCCATGGAAACATAGGGAAATTTACAAAACAACCCCTACATTTAGGGTATATTTATATTTTGCAAATTTAGGGTGTTTCTAACTTCGAAAAATATTGAAAACTTGTTGGATCTAATATTTTTTAAAAACATTTTCGAAAACAAAATTATAACGAAAAATTCAAAATGTGAGTTTTAACGTTAAACAAGTGAAACAAACATTTAAATAAAATTTTTAAAAAATTAAATTTGATAAATTCTAAAAAATTAAAATTGGAAAAAATAAATTCTAAAAATCTAAAAAAAAAGTCTAAAAAATCTTAGAAAAACAAAAATTGTAAAAAAATAAAAATAAAAAATTATATATAGATGAACACGGATAAAAATTCCTACTTTTTTATTTCATGTGCTTTGTAAACTCAATTTGTTATTTATTTTTATTTTTATTTTACGTTTATAGCGAATGTTTTTTTGTAAGGTTTAATTACTTTAAAATGTATATATTATTTAATAATATATTAACATAAAATTGTTCTATTTTACTGAATAATTATTGGAAAAAATTATTTTAAACCCTACGTATAAACTATACAGTTCAAAAAATAAGATTATCTAGTTTTATTTAACGGTGTCAATTTGGCTCGTCGACTCAAGCAACTCGTGACTCGAAAGAATCGAGTCGACTCGAGCAATTCGTGGCTCGAAAGAATCGAGTCGAGGCTCGGGTTGGGTCGGGTCGAATCTCATTTTGGGGCGTCAGTTCGTGCTCGAGCCAACCCGTGTGGTTCGTCGCGGCCCGTAAAGAGCCTAACCTAAAAAAATAAAATAAATAAAATTGCATGCAAAACTTTTATTAAAAAAAATTATATCTACATAGTACAAGGCAGTGTTATAGCTGCCTATGACTGTTTAGGCAGCTACTGCTGACTTGACCTGTTGCCTTATCAAAGGCAGCAATAGTTGTTACGTGATAAGTAGCAGTTGTATTCAAATTTAAAATTTAAATTTGGTTGAAAATGATTTTTTTTTTTTTTTTTGCTATAAATATGAGATACAAAATTTGAGTTTCATATCAATTTATTTCAACCAATTTTAACTCTGCATACGTTTACTGTAGCGGGTCCAAGCCGGGAAAAAAGATGAAGGTTATAATTTTTATTTAATTTATAATTCGTATAAATTGCACAAATTTTAAATTCTTTAAAAAATGTTAAATTTTTCACGAATTTTTTTTTTAAAATCATAGTTGGCTCGCTAAGGCCCGAGCCGAGTTTTTTTTTTCTCAGGTCAAAAAAATCAGAACCATTTTTACTCGAGTTTCGACTCTCGAGCCGATTCGGCTCAACTTGTTGACATCCATACTTTTAATTTTACAAATCAGGTGATAATACAGATTTATCAAATTAATTAATACATTATTAATATGCAAGCCATTTTATGTTATATAAGGACAAAGATTTATTAAATTAATTAGATCGGGATTCTCTCGAGAAGCACCAATTTAAATTCAATCCTCCAACAATAGATCTAACCCAAAAGTCTCGACGACGACAAAAAATCGTTGTCTCTTGACATAGATACAAATCTGAGGTGGATTTGAGGCAGAGTTGGTGAGGAGGTTGTGAATTTGAGGCGGTGGCCAACTTGGATGGTATCAATGACAAAATTAATAGTGACTTAGTTACATATAGTTACAATTTAAACTAACCGATCACAGAAGTCACATTAAAGACAAATTTGGTCACAGTTAGTCACATATAACATATGTCTGATCACAAACAATAATAGCTTACACAGACATGGCAAACTCCAATGCACCACTATTGCCATCATATAGTACCCAAAACGTTGCTATCACCTCACCACCACCAACACACTGATCCACTCCATTGGACTATGATCACCTGCAATGTACCATCATAGCCACTACGCATATATGTTTCCTAAATATAGTTGCTACTACATCATCATCACCACCACCACCACCACACAGATCAGGTTCAACTCTCCAACAACACTTGCAACGCTCCACCACCTCTTCATAAGGGAACTGATCAATATGGTTGCTTTCATTTTGTGTTTGTATATATATAGAGGGAATTTATATTTATAGAGAGAAATTTTGTATTTGGAGAGAGAGTGTGTGTTGTGGCAGAAAATAACTTTGCATTTGGGGTTAAGGGGTTAGGAAAGAAAATAATGCGACAGTGAGGGTATAAAGTACGCAAATTGTGTGTGCATGTGTCTGAGAGAGAGAGAGGTCATGAATATATATATATATATATATATATATATATGTTAATATATATTATTATAGGGTACCGCTATTTCCATCCACATTTTTTATAAGTTCATCCCACACTAAGTTCATCCACTACAAAATTTTTAAATTTATAAAAAATACTATGTACATCCACGTCATATTCCAATTTTGTTCTTATTAAATTCATTTATTTAAATACTAT
>CAIGRM010294403.1:0-14530 GCA_903798335.1 Fraxinus albicans
TTTGTCTCCATATTTAATTTGATTTTTAGTTGCTTCAGAAGTTCTTCTCCAGATATCTGAAATAATTTCTCTAAAGATGTGGATTATAAAATTATATGTTTGCGTAGTATTCCATTTATGAAAAGCAACAGCTAAATCGATAGTTTTTACCCATGAGTCAATAATTTTACTTTTATTATTGCTAACATCAACATCTAACCATATTCTTGTTGTAGGAATTGGTTTAGTAAATAGTTTAACTGGATTATTTTCCCTAAAGTGTATAGGCTTGGTTGAAATAGTTTTAAGTCTTTTTCTAAAATTGTAATTTTCTTGTTCTTCTGTCATTCCATGTTCTTTCACCCATTCAAAATTCAAGTCATCAGATTCGACTAGGGTTCAATTGTATTAGTTCTACTAGTTTCTCCAACTACTGTTGATTTTCAACTTGTTGATTTAAAGGTGTAGTATTAATTTCAGTAGTTTCTTCTTTGGGTGAAGGATCAGTCATATATATATTCTCAGTTTGAATAGCTAATTGTTNTTGTTTCTAATTCTTCTATAACATGCCGGTAAGGGTGGTTCAATTAATATATAAAAATCATTTTTAAGTTTTGATTTTTTAAATTTTGATTCAATTTGTTTATATAGGATTTTTGGTTCTATTTTGATATTGTCATTTACAATTTCTAAATTAGATTCAATATTTTTTATATGAGTTATAACTTCTTGAATATCTGTTTTTTCTAAAGGTTGAGCATAATTATCACATAGTTCTAAAAATTGATTTATTATAATATCATCTTCTTCATATTCAGGAGATTCATCTACCAAAATTTGTAATACTTTATTTTTAATTTCAATTAATTGTTGAGAATTATTGGTTTGTTTTATCTCTTTGTTTAGAGATTTATATTTGGTACTTAAATTTGTCGCTAATTCTTATAATTTAATACGATTAGTATAAGTTAATATACCAATATTTTGTAATTATGCTAAAATCATTTTATCTTTTCTATCCATTCTATAATATATTTCTAAAAATTTTCTTCAATTTCGTTACTGGCTCTGATACCAATTTTGAGGGGAAGCGGAAAATAATATAGGAATAAGGATATAATAGACACTTCACATTAATTTTTAAACCCCTGGTTTTGAGTATGTCTCCTACCCTATCCAAGTACTATTTTTGAGGGAAAAATGTGCTGGTCTGGATCTCTAAATCGGTCTGGGACGCGGATCCGGATAACACGTTCTAATCTAGGGATGTCAACGAGTCGAGTCGATGCAAAAAAATTGAGGTTTGACCCAAGCTTTTGGCTCCGGCCTAAGCGAGCCAAGTTGACTCGTTCTTTTTTTTTTTTTTTTTATAGTATACATTTGCTGGTAGCTTTCCCAACTGTCGTAATTTGATGATATCCACTTTTAAGATTTATTCTACTAAATATGCACGATACACGTAATTCATCTAACATATCATCTAACCTAGGTATAAGGTGACGATATTTTACCGTTTTGTTGTTGATCGCTCGATAGTCTACGCACATCTTCCAAGTCCTACATTTTTTTGGCACAAGTAGCACGGCACGACACATGAACTCATACTTTTCCTTATGTACCATTTGTTCATCAATTTTTCCACTTGCATTTAAAGTTAACTCGGTCTCCTCAAGATTACTCCGATAAGCCCATCTGTTTCAAATGACGCTCCAGGTACGAAATCAATTTGATACTCAATACCTCCAATGGGTGATCCTCCGAAAACAAGTCTTCGAATTCCTGCAACAAAGAAATCCCAAACTAGGGAGCATAGGTTAGTTCTCAACCGTTGGCCTCTTCAACTCACTCCATTTTCCAAAGAAATCCACTTTCGATTTTTCTCTTCTTTTAGAAAACTCTTTTTCTTTAATCTCTTGTGGCTCTCCTCTTTTTTTCTCGCAATTAGCCACCTTTTTTTTCTCTTGCTTTCTTGTCGTGAAAGATCAATCTCACTCTCTTTTTCTCTAATTCTTTTATCTTCCCCACTTTTCAATTTGATTTGATTTTCATAAACTTGTGCTGGTATTAACGATGCAAAAGTAATAGATTTTCCATATTTAGTAAATTTGTACATATTTTTGTATACATCATGCATCACCTTCCTATCACACTGCCATGACTTTTCCAAAATATGCTCGATATGCATAGGAACTACATCACACATCACCTCATCATGATACCTTCCAATTGAGAAACTCACCAACACTCACATATTCACCTTAACCTTTCCACATTCATTCAATCATTGCAATTTGCAAGGCCTAGGATGTTTTAGCATAATTAATCTCAATTTCTCAACAAGTGTAGTGCTAGCCACATTGGTACAATTAACCCCATCAATAATCATACTACATACCTTATTGTTGACATGGCATCTCGTGTAAAATATGTTCTCCCTTCGTTGCTCCAAATCACCCACTTTGATTTGAGCACTAAGAGCTCGCTTTGTAACCAACAGCTCTTTCACTGCGTACTCCACTTTCTCACCATCATTGCTATCCTCCAATTTCGGCATGTCATCATATTCACCATCACTATCACTCACCACTTCTCCATTATCTCGCAAGATCATCACTCTTTTGTTTGGACATTGAGAAGTAATGTGTCTCGATCTCAAGCACCTAAAGCATTTGATACCCCAATTCCTAAGGGGTTGGGGATCCGCCTTGGGTATAGCTTTGCTAGCAACTTCATCTCTTTCCTTCGATAGCTCAATTATACTCTTTGAAACAACCACATCACCTTTATTGTTATCTCACTTTGATTTTCAAGAAGAGTTAGAACCCGAAGAACCCATGGGCATCTAATTGCTCACTTCTTCTTCAACTGCATTTTCACCTTCATAGCTACATGCAGCATGTCCTCCAACTCCACATAATGTTGTAGTTCTACCACATTAGTTATTTCCATATTAAAACATTCAAAAATCGTGCCATAGTGGCCTCCCGATCCTCCTCAACATTCACTATAATCATAACAATCTCCATCTCCTTATAATAATCATCCACACTCCTAGATCTTTGATAAAGACTTTGTAATTTTTGATAAATAGCCATATATTAATGATTAGGAACGAACCTCTTCCTCATGATAGCATTCAATTCTCCCCATATTTCAATAGACATATCATGATTTCCCGTCCTAGATGTTGTTATTTGATCCCACAAAATGATAGCATAATCAATAAACTCAACGACAACAAGTTTTACTTTTTTCTCCTTCGAGTAGTTATGGCAATCAAATTATAAGCTCTATCTTCTTCTCCCACTCCAAATATGTTTCCGGATCGCTCTTTCCTTTAAATGAAGGAATTGCCATCTTAAAATTGCCCATATTTCTATCAACTTCATCTCTAACATAATCTCTAGCCTTCCTATCATGCATATCTTCTCTATTCCCCATCCTTCTTATTTCAGCCTCCAATAATGCATCATCATCAATTCTACTGCCCGCTTCATTTTGACCAACAAAATTCTCTCTAGGATCCCGCCTATCTTGTCTCCTTGTGTTAAGAACTTCTCTAAGTTGATCGCTGCATATATTAGCAAGCAATGTGTCTTGCCTTTCCATTCAGGTCTCTTGCCTATCCATTTTTATTTCTCATATCCCCAAATAACCTTTCAAATCGTCGTATCATGTCCTTTGTCATGGTAACTTGGATGTTCTTCCTGCTTGAAGTAGAATCTTTTCCATCAAACATCATAAATCTAGAGTAATATTTGCCCGATGTGTGTACACTCATGTATCACCCAATTGATTTTTCCCCTCTATTAGTCTCACCACTTTACTTTTTTCACACAATGCTTCATTGCAAACGCCTCAAAAAATTATTTCGATCTCAATAAAATAAAAAATAAAAAAATCAACCCTTGTGGTTCAAACAAAGAATTGAATAAGGAAAATGATTCTAGAATGATTCCAGGAGTGAGAATTTGAACTTTGAATGGAAATATCAAGGATGAATTCAAGAAAGTTTTTCTTGAATTCGCACTAGATAATTTTTATTTGTTTTTGAAAATTTCGATTTTTTATGCTAAATGCGCGAGAATTCAACAAAGAGTCCAAAAATCAAAAAGAAATTGATTTATACACTAATTTTGCGCACAAACAACTTTAGAATTTTTTTGATATTTTAATTGGATCGAATGATTTAAAAGATGGAGAACGCGAATACAAAGATGAAGACTCAAACAAAAGAGACCAAACAAGGAATTAAATGATATAACCTTGATTTTTGGAGTCTAAGTTCTAATACTAACTGACGAGGAACCAACTTAACAATTGAAGTTACGAAACCCACGACAAATTAGATCAAACCCAAGAAAACCAAGAATCAACGTTTAAAAAGCTCGACCTAATAAATTATTGAACCAAAGAATCAAGACAATATCTTGACCTCGTGATTACAAAACTTATGAATCTTACTTAAATTGTTGGACGTCATAAGAATTTAATTCTTGATAAGTTCAAAATTAATACAATGAAGAATGAGTTGAAAACAATGTCTTACAATAATCTCTCAAATTATGTGGGAGCGGCTTTGGTTATGGATTTGATTTTTTTGGCGTATGTGGTGACACACGACAACAAATAGGTTCGTGGTGGTTACTAGTAATAGAGGCAACCGGCATGCTAGTTCGGGTAGGAACTATGAGCAGCGGTGAACCGTCTAGGGGTTGGATCGACTGGCGTCGGGTTTAGGTATGTTTTGGCGAGATGCAGGTAGGAAATTGTGTATTGGATATTGTAGACGAGGTGTTGCAGTAAGCAGTTTTGGCGAAGGTGGTTGATGCTGGGATTTGCTGGTTATGGTTGGGGCGACGTTTGCAAGTTGTGGTTGTGGCTTTGGCTATGGTTACAAGAGCAACAATTCAGCCAAAGGAGATCGTTAGGCTCTAATGCCAATTTGATGTAGAATCAATTGAAATTTAAACCAAGAATTGATAACAGTAGAAAGAAAAATTAGAAGAATGAGAAGAAAGGAAGAAGCCGACAGGGAAGAAAGAGAAACGTAGGGAAAAGGGAAAACATGGCAACAGCCAATCTTAATTTTTATCAAATCATTCATTAATTCAACTACAATAAAAAAAATTCAATAAATAGTAAAAACCTAACCTAGTAGTGACGGGCTTGAGTCCATCCACTCCTACAAGCCCAATAATAATTAAAAACGTAATTAATAAAAATCAACAATAACATAAATCATAATGTTCGCATCAAAAATAGTGACAATTCTTATGAGACGTGGCTGCTTTTTTGAATCATTGCCACATATTTTAGTCCTTTCAAGTACTACAAACTAAATATATTATAATTTTCAAGTCATGAAAATAACAGTTTTCAAAAGGCCTTTCGAGTACTGAGACAAGATAATTGGTGCTTATTTACGTCCTTTTTATCAAATTGATCCCACTACATTCAAAATATCAGTATTATTACACGCACGCATCAGACTACAAGACAAATGACAACTTGAAATTGACTCGAGGATTCTGAATCTAGGGGGAAAACCAAACTTTTTCAGTTCTCTGAATCTAAACATACAAGATGGCAACTAAACATTTAACTTTTAAAGTGGCTTGGTCGATTTCTCTCTGCCTTTTCAACTGATAATGGTGTGTCAATATTGTTGTCATTTCTTCTCTTTTTCTAGCATCAGCTCCAGCAAATATTATGGCTTCCAAAAACGGGAGCACTGGAAAGATATTGTTACCTCGGGATCCAGAGTTCGGGGGGGTGTAAAATTTAAGCTGGAAAAACGACCAGATACTCGCCCATTTACAGCAGACTCTACTTACAAAGATCAGAGATTTATGAACTCGACATCAAGATTTCTGAATCAGCATCCTGGCTCCTGCTTCAGAGAGATCCCACCAGACGAGCCAAACATCGGAGACTGAAGAAACCAAGAAAAATTTATATAGTGAGCATTATTGCAAGATGAAAAGTTAGATTAAGACAAACTGTGCAAATTGAACTATAACAACAATTGGTTGATGGCCAAAGCATGCAGAGATTAACGACGTTAATAAACATCCAAAATTGATATATCAATACAAAACTTCTGGAATCTAACGTTGCCTACTCAGCAGCAGAAACCAAAAAGTATAACACTGAACAATTTCCAGCACAAAAATGAAATAAACCACAAGCAAAAGTCCAGACAACAGAAACAACATAAATGTTCCGGTGCATGTGAACATCAATAAACAAGCTGTCAGTACTCTCACAAGCACCATCCAGAAAATAAGTTAAAATAAAAGTTACCAGCAGACGAGATGTGATACGATGGATATACCTGTACTAAAAATTAAATGGTTGGTTTCTTAAATGAACTAATGCAAAATTCACATGTACGCTATGGCAAAAATTTTGCAATTCAAATGAAGCAGCCTCTGAAGAAAAATTTATAGCACTGTGGTTTTTATCTTGTGTGCTTTTAAAGAAATGGAAGAATTATTAAAAATTCTTTGAAGTGTCTTTTATGTTTTCCATCACAGCATCATATTATACTCAACATTGCACCAGATCTCAATTTAAATCAAGTAATAATCAAGCAGTACTAGTCAGCTTGCACTACGGTGTAGGATTGAAGTTATTAAATTGAGAGGAAGCAAGGAAACCTCACACTCTTCATGCATGAAAAAAATGGGAGGAGAGCCTCTGGTGACTAAGAGGGGTGAGATGTTTTATGAGAAACTAAGATATCCACAGTGTAACGAGATATTCAAAAGCAATGACTGCAAAATCACCTGAGATGAACTTGGCAAAATACTACTTGCAAGTTCCTCATTTATGATTACAGGAAGTGGAGGCATCCGACTCATTATCCCAGGCATACTTCTCATTCTGCAAGCACCAAAAACTTCGTAGCTTCACAAGACCATCACAGAGACAGCAATAAAGGGTTTTTTTTTTTTCTTTTCTTTTTTCTTTTTTTTTTTACCACTTACTCATTTAACACTGTAGTTATATTGTTCCTTGCACGACAAAAGAGAACAAGATTCTCCTGAAACTGATCATAAGAAACTTCGGGATCAGAATAAGCATAAAAGCAGAAGTATATAAAACGGAAAAAAGATAAAATTTGCATCAATACACACAGAAGATGTCAATCCATATCTCATACATAACATATAAATCAATTAATTATGATAAAGTCTATATTCTCCTGCAACTGATCATAAGAAACTTTGGGATCAGAATAAGCATAAAAGCAGAAGTATATAAAAGGGAAAAAAGATAAAATTTGCATAATTCACACAGAAGATGTCAATCCATACCTCATAAATAACATATAAATCAATTAATTAGGACTCAGAGAACAAAATGTAAAATGAAAAACCAAAGAATCACCAATTCACCGTGGATAAATGCACAAATTGAAGTTCAATCCTGCATTAGATGTTAACAAACCAAGCTTGATTATTAATCATGAAGCAGAGAGATTTAAGGAGTAAGAAATTTTTCTTCAGAGAAGTCTATGTTAGTATGTTTCATCTATGGTAATAGTGAAGAAACTCCCAAGCTTAAAGTGAGAATGATCAAACTCTGAAGGCTGAAATATTGTATCAACAGAGATCTAACATCGTCCCAAGCAATTTTATGAAGGAAACTCAAGATGTTGTGAAGGAAGTTCAAGATCCTATAAACTCAGTCAAAGAGCATCATATAAAAGAATAAATGGACATCTAAATGAAAGATAAAAGGAAAGTTCCAATGAAGGAACTGCTAAAAGCTTGGAATGAAATCCTATTGGATTGCAAACACAGACCAAATAAGCGCCATATGGAAACGATAAAAGAGACTGAAGCCCAAGAGTAACATGGAAATGAAAATAGAACCGATATGTAAGAGTTCATCACTTTGAAATAAGTTAGGTTTCCAAAATTCAAGCTTCCTCATAGTTTCAGACCTCATAGACAACTTCCTATATAGTTCCAATGTCAAAATCATAGTACGAAGTTGGAACAGTCTTTAAGTTGCATAGGAACAATGTCGTCACGACATAATCTTTTCTAAAACCCAGTTTTCAGGAGAAACACCGAGCCCTTCTTTTCCTGATTCAGTTCTTAACTTATACCTGTGAAGCTAACAAATTTGAACCGTTCAGAACTAATCAAAATTAGTATAAGCAGGTACCATCCCAAAAACCATTCAAGAATCCTCACCTACCTTGATATTATAGCAAGATGTCAACATTAGTAGAACATCAAGGAGAGTGTGACTGTGTGAGGACATAAAGTTGTCTTGGGCCAGCATCATTTGTCACCGTTGGCCATTTTTAGACTGCCAACTTTTTACAGAGGAAAATTTTGTTCTGTTTCATTTAGTATTTTCTATTGCAATCTTTTCAAATAGTAGTACTCAGTCCTTAATTTACATTTTGCTAATTGTTATTTCTGAGAACTAGGTCCATTTCAATTTAACAATTGACTAAAAAGTCGAGCATATGTTCTGACACAAGTGCCTTCAATACACTAATCGGAATATGTGCAGTGGGGAGGATATAAAATTTGGTAGACTGGAGGATAGATAGGAGGTTATTAAACACTCTCCTGCATCCCAAAATAATGTGACACAATAAAAACATTATAAATACTCCCTCCCTTACAAGATACTGTCTTCCTTTCCTTTCCAAGTCGCCTCTAAATATTTTCTAGTTTGCAAACCATAAAATAAAATCATTTCTTCTAAACAACCTTAAGGGTAGATACATTACCTTGAGGTCTGAAATATTTGCTGAAGTCTGATCACAAGCCTGGTTATTTTCTTCCAAAAGATGTAGTGTGACTTAAATCGAAGATACTGATAAAGACTCTTTTTACCGCACATTACTAACTTATTTCTGCTACACACATTAATTTTGCACCTCATTTTTGTTTATTATCATTTCCAGATACCGATATTGGCATCAACATGTAATAAAATTCTACAAGTCTTCAAAAAGAATATCCCATTAAATAGCTTAAGAGTAGGTATTTCAAGTAAAGCTGGCTAGCGTAACTTTTGAACGATACTCTTAGATGTAATAGCCAGATTCGGCATTAGCATTTGTGGAGCATTGAGGAGAAGCTGAGGACACTGAAGCCTTGGACCAGTTTGCTGCAATTTCCAAGAAAGTTACCCCCAATAACATTTTAATTGATCCATCCTGTCCAACATAAGGTTGACCTTTTTTAATCAATTCTAACTTTATTCAGAGGCATAATTAGTGTTAATAGAACGTTCAGAAGACAATTTTCAGGTTGTTCCAAGAACTAAGCAAATTTAACTTCTTGTTAAAAATGGTGAAATTGACAAAAAATCCAAGGGGTGACAATTAAAGTGGGACGAGAGAGAAGTTTAGACATAAGTGCCCCCAATCGACCCCCAGCACAGGGGAATATGTGCATCCTGCATTGTAGACCCCACGATATTATATAAAACGATAAATAGATGATAAATGCTGCCATCCTTTCTCTCTGGTTTTTTTTTTTTTTTTGAAATGACATCCACTTGCCCAACATGACATGTAAAATCATCCAAATTACCTTGAGGACAGAGATATTTACCTTAAGGTTAGAAATATTTGCTGAAATTCGACCAAAAGCATGGTTATTTTCTTCCAAAAGATGTTTTGTGTTGCCAGTTAATGCTGAAACAACATGCATATTTAGTGCATTAGCAGGAGTTTCCTTGCCAGAAGCTCTCACAATATCAACAGTTCACATATGTGATCATATATGCACATTTTACAAGAGATGGGAATGAAAAGCACAACGAAAAATCATATAATACTTTTTACAAGATAGCAGCTCCTGAATACCAAGGCCTTAAAAATATATAAATAAAAGTTAATGATAAAGCTTTCATTTTCATAAAAAAAAATTTGACCAATACACTTTAACCGCAAGCTTTGTAGAGGCTGGTAAAGATTGCACAAGTAAATATTAAGACATAGAATTTCCCTGTGACATGAAAGACTTATTTTGCATGATTTCCAAGTATTGATATTGTCTAACAGCAAGAACAATTATCAAAATATTATATAGATTGTAGACCAGAAAAACATATAAAATGCAGTATCCCATAGAAGGATCAATTAAAGGTGAAGTAGACGAGGTTTTGCAATTTGTTTAACTCCAGCTTCTTTTTTTCCAGAGAAAAATGCTCAAGTGTGATGCTCATGTAGTTTTCAGCTCCAATACCACTCCGCCCACTTTAGAGTTGAATTGCACCCCTATTTCCGTCTTATTTTTACGTGCAATTTCAGGATTCTTTTTTTTTTCTTTCAAATTTTACCTATGCTATTGTTATCTAAATTTCATTCTATTGGTATTTTGAAAGCTCTAAGATCGCAAAATTCTGGAAAGTCTTGTTGCTCAAGTCTTAGTTTTAGCTATTTACTTGCTAGTCCTTTGTCCCTTTTGTCATTCTAATAATTCTCTCAGATTCCTCTAGCCTCTTCCATTTGGAAATTTCTGGTCCCATAAGGTAAAGGCTACTCGGTTTATGGTACATGCAAGGTTTATCTTGATGCCTTGTCACAGGAATAAAGACCCAGCGTCTTCATTTTGATGTGTGACTAATATGCAAGCCACGTCATAATTCATGTCACATGAAATTGATCGTACAATATTAGATTCATAGGATCTCCGTATTTGAGTATACACAGACCTGGCACCAAACACATGTTTTAACCTTGTTTCTTTAATTTATGGGGACCTATGATTTTCTATGTAACATAGCTTGAGCTTCTTCAAGTGACAAGACAAAAAATATATATACATGTCGTATGGAAACATAGAAGTTTAACGAATCATAGCAAGAAAGTAAACAGAGTAGAATGGAGACCTTAAGATTAAACTTTTAAAATTGCATAAAGAAGTATAATATTTTACTCTCTGGAAGAGAAAGATGGGGCTTTAATATTCCAAATAACAATGGTGACAAACCTTCAAAAGGCATGCAATCACTCTGTTCCAGATGATTTATAAATAGAGAATGTGGAGCCATATTCATTGGTGAAGCTGAAGACATATTATTCTTTGAAGGTGATTCCATAAATTTGTCCTGAAAAAGATGAGCTTTAAAGTGCCTGTTTTTCAAAATAAAATTCGAGATTCTTGAGGCGTTAACATAGTCAGTTACAAAAAACAAGGCACCTTATATGACCTTAAAAATACAAATATCCATCACACTATACTTCTGATCACTCACCACAGGAAATGCAAAATATAACCATGGTGATTATGGATAAAGAAAATGTTTCACTTACAAACAAAAGAGGCAAGGTACTCAGCAACCACCATCTATCAGGCAACTGCAGTTAAATGATACTACTTTGACATGCCAATCATATAGTAATCAACAGAAGAAAATGGTTACATGACCAAAAGATACAGTGGAAATCATATGATCAATCTAAATTACTTCATGGACGATACTTTAGTTGTCATTGGTATCATGGTGTGTCACGAGGTAATTATCATCCAAAGCAAGTTACTGATGATTGCATAAAACAGTTTCTTTTCTAATTTTACATAACAAAAACAACAAAGAGAGAAAACATCACCATATCATGTTTAATCTTCCAGCTCAAAAGGCTGCTCCAATCACTAAAATTAATCCTCTGATCCGAAACACAATCCAACAAATCAAGAACAAGTAGGTTTAGTAGAACTCTTTTCCAAACATAGATGATGAAAGTAGTATTTCCGAAATAGTCTGACTCTAATCCTCACCTCACCACAGACCATCTCCCATACTACAATAAATGCTTTAATCTTCCAACAATAAATAACGTAAACAAGAAGTCTGCTATGCAGTCATACTATCACTCATTACACTCAGGAATTTTATCTCCAACTGACATCCTACCTGAGAATGCTTTAAAGTCATTACTCCTCTTAATGCAATAGCCACAAGTTCATTACCTATGGGCCACTACTAACAATCCATTTAACATCAGCAATATTTTCAAAAACAAGCTCTGTTTTTAAACTAAGAAACAAAATAAAAAAAACACCTAATTTTGTTTTTCAAACCTTTTAGCCCCTATATGGGCTCCCTTCGGAAAAAATACATTTTTTCTCTCATATTTTCAACCACACATTCTCTAATAAAATAATATTACACGTTAATCCAGAACTTTTCCTTATATTTTAACCACGCATTCTCCAAAAAATTAGGGTGCGTTTGGTTTACTTTTTTCAAGCCTTTTTTAGTTTTCAGTTTTGCAAAGAACTGAAAACATGTTTGGTTTGTTATTTTTGAAAACAATGATAAATTTATAACATAAAACTAAAAAATCATTTTTGACGTTTTGAGTGTTTTAAGTGAAAATTCTAGAAACACTTAAACATGGAAAACAAGCATTTAAATAAAATTTTATTAAAAAATATAAAATTCTAATTAATAAAATTATAAAAAATTAAAATTCAAAAAAGTAAATTCAAAAAATAAAATTGATAAACTTTAAAAAATAAAAATTTTAAAAAATAAATTCTAAAATTCTAAAAAATTAAAATTAAAATTCTGAAAAAATAAAGATTATAAAAATTATAAAAATAAAAATCTCTTAATGATTATTTACATAAAAAAATTTTAAAAAATATTTAAATGAACATAGACAAAAATATTTTAAGTTCGCTCATTTAGTTTTTATTTTTATTTTCTAAATTTTAAAATAAATTTATCATTTATCATTTTTGCTTAGTGAGAAAAAATATTATAAGATTTACCAACTTTAAAATGTATATAATACTTGATAATATATTAATGTAAAATTGATCCTTTTTCACTGAATAATCAAAATTAATAGAATTAAATGTAATAAAACAATTTTTAAAAATTTCAAACCAAACGTATTTTCTAATTTTCAGTCTTCGAGAAATAAATTTTCAAAATAACAAACCAAACGCATTTTTAAAAATCTTAAAATAGACCCTCGAAATAGAAAATGAACTCAAAATCCAAAACCGAACACCAAAAACCGAAACACAAACCAAACGGGCCTTTACTATTCCAAAATACATTTTTATTGGAGCCCAAACAGGGGGTTAATTGGCAATTAATAAATATTATTTATGGATGAGAGGAAACACAGACGTGCAGGAAAATGAGTCCTCATATTATGCATAACAGACAGCTGAAAATTATAACATGAAAAATCACGACAGTTACTCTCTCCCTCCATGCTGTGTCCAAAAGGCTAAAACAATCCTATTTCATGCTTTAACTTTCTTATTAATGCACTTTAACTTTGTATATTTGGAATTTACAAATGGTTGTAAAAAAATCATTTCACCACTTCTTGAATAACATCTAAAGAATGACAACTTTGCTGTTTTTTCAAAGAGTGACCCCATTTACGCCTCGGAAGGATCAAAACTTGATGATGAGAAATCAACCAAAGTAACTAGAAAGGAATGTATTACTAGTGTATACAGTACAGATCTCCTGGAAGCCGTAATTGGCAAGTATTGTAATTCGATATCTTCTATATATCATTACTGGAAATATCTAGGATACATGGAAAAGCATAACTGGGTACTGGGTAGCTCACTTCCTGCCATAGTCAAGAGTCAACACGGAAAACTCAAAAGTCTAATATTAATGAAACTAAAAACACCATACCTTCCTATCTTTTACTTTTTTGGCCAAGATATTATCCTCCTGTTTCCTTCTCTTCCTCTGACAAACAGTTATTACTAATAAGTCATAAGCACTCAAAATAATGACGCTTCATTATTTCGAGTAAAGTACTTACAACAGGAAAGGAGATGACAACTCTAACAAGCACAAAACTAATATGAATATTTTTTTTATTTTTTTACATGAGAATTCATGATGAATTGAAGTTGATTCATGGGTAATGAACTTACCGTCATCCATCTACATCTAAGAGCAACGTCGCGTACACTTTTGTCACGGAGTGAGGCTGCGATCTTAATGTAACGCATGATATTGGGTTCGTTCACATATCTACAAGTTTTTAAGAAATGTTGACTAAATTAAATCAGGAGTGAAATTCATAAGAAAACAGAAGACAAAAGGAAATACAAGTTAAGCCCAAGATACGAAAACCAGCCAGACTAAACAAAAAAGTTGCACCATGGTAATAAATCAACATGATGCAACTAAAAATGGGGAAAAAAAAACTGAAATGCCTAATGAAACATAGGCAAACAATGCAATAATCATTTAGGTGCAATAGAAACCTTAATCTTAAGAATGAGAACCCAGAAGCAAGTTACAATTTTTTGAATTAGTGAATTGTAAGGACCCGGGTCCCATTTAACAGGCGTACTGTCACCACTGTACCAACATGAGTCTTTTCATCATGCTTTGTCCTCACTTGCACGCTTCCCGAGAAAACTTCCCATGTGATTGCCCATCATAGAATTGCTCCAAGCCAAGCACGCTTAACTGTGGAGTTTCTAACGATGAACTTCCGGAAAAGAAGGTGCACCTTGTTGGTATGAGTAGTACCTATCAAATCTTTTAAACTTTCCTGGTCTGGGTATTA
>CAIGRM010294415.1:0-10556 GCA_903798335.1 Fraxinus albicans
CTTGGGCCAGTAAAAATAATTTTTTTAAAAAAAAATTAAAAACAAAAAAAAAAAAAAAAAACTGTGGGGTCATTTGACCCCACATGACCCCATGTGGGTCCGCCCCTGCCTGAAGCCAAGCTTTTGCGTACTCTCATGCTATGTTAAATCCATCTAAAAGTTTAAACTATTATAATGAAAATAAACTTGTATATGTTTACTGTGTTCAACAGTTTCCCCTTTTTCCTCTTGACTATATAAATTTGTGAGTAAGGTGCTCGTTTAGCTTAAACCAACTGACAATTTGTGTGCTTAGTCATTCAAAAACTTGTATTGGATGATAAATGCCATGATTCTTTAATTGAGAGTTGTGCCAATATTTACAAGGTTTGTCAGTGCATTCAAGTTCTGGTGATTATCAGCATGCTAACCATGCTTGCATATTTTCGTTTCTTGGATCAACTTTTGGTAAGTCGAGCAACGTCACGGTTGTGTTTTTCAATCCAGCCCATGATACCGATGGCCTTTTCCATGTTCAGTTCAAGAAAATGGGATCTAGTGCCATTGCCATATCTTGCATCCATGACATGTCAACTAGACAACTACCATGGGTACAACATGTCTTTTTTGTCATTTTAAGCTCGCGTATGCCCGCTTTGATTTAATCTTTCCTCCACTCTTTTTCATATATTGAATAGATATGCTTGGATACATGCTACTATTCAATTTGAATGGGTGGTTCTCTTCGCACATCTTTTTTACTTGCTGGTAAGACATCCTTCATGCAAAACTAATATAGTGAGTTTGATGTTCACGACTTTAGTGCACGTAGGATATTTAATACTCAAATGGATAGTGTAATAGCCAAGATTCAACTTTTTTATTATTATTTAATACTGTTAGTACTACCCATTTCACCTACCAAACATGCCATTAGAGTTCCCAAATGGGATACTAGCATTTTATTTAGAGTTTTGTTTGGACTTTGAACTATTTTGTGCTACTAATAAGCTGTTGATTGATTGTTTGGGCTCTATTAAAAATGCATTTTTAATAGTAATATTTTGTAGAATGTGTGGTTAAAAAATAAAATAAAAACTGAATTTACGCGTATTATTATTTTATTAAAAAATGTGTGAATAAAAATAAATATATATATATTTGGAGAATGAGCCCAAATAGGGGGCTAAGGAGTTCTTTCTAATGAAATATTCCTTCATTCATAGGGTATATAGCTTCACGTGCAGGTAGTTTTGGCGGTTTTTCCTGCTACATTTTTTTTTACAGAAATTTATCAACACATCCTCAATGGATTTTTAGGCTCAATAAAAATAAAAATAAAAAACGATGATGGAGTGGGGATTAGGAATAAGACATCTGAAACTCGCTAAAATGCACGGGAGAAGCTTAAACCTAAGCTCCAAAAGAGCAACAAACGTAAAGAAAAACAATGAATGATGAGGTACTACTTTCCGTGCAAAAGTAAAATAGCAAAAGTATACTAAAGATCTCACACTAGGAATACTATGTCAATCGATTTGCACCAAAGTGCTTGGTGGTCGAGGAAGGTTTAGGGGACATAATCTTGGTAGCAAGCAACATTGTTCCCAGCCCGCAATGACAAGTGAATTAACAACTTGATTACACTTACGTTATAGGGGAGAAATTGTATTTCGATTAGATGAGAGATAATGTTTGATGTGATTAAATGAGAGATAATGTTTGATGTCATATTTGTCGATTTTGAATGTGCTATATGTGGAACTTCTGTTCCTCTAGAATTTTTTAAATGAAGGACAATGTGGAATGTATTGTTAAGTTAGCGACGTGATTTCGCGCAACCTAATCAATCTCCGTGTTCTGTCTATGCACATCAAATGGATTTGCAGCAGCCTCGAAGCGGAACTGAAAATTCAGAAAATGATCATGGTAGCTGACTACTAGATAATATAATCGTGTCATAATGATGTCGACTAAGACAAAAATATACTATCATAGGATTCTCCTTGTAGTAAATGTGAAATTGACTTCACATCCTCAAGTTTGGATGATCAAGCCATTAAATTGTGATTTAATTTCCCAAGATGAAGTCTTGTGAGTTGTGAGAGATTTGTAGCCAAGGGGTATATCAAGCCATTACACGTGGTGTCACTGTATGTATTTATTAAAATTTTGTTTATTATGATGTACAATTATATTTAGCATATATGTTTGGTACGAATTCTTTAAAACTCATTTTTTGACAAATTCATTTTAA
This sequence comes from Fraxinus albicans, assembly GCA_903798335.1. Lineage (NCBI taxonomy): Eukaryota > Viridiplantae > Streptophyta > Magnoliopsida > Lamiales > Oleaceae > Fraxinus > Fraxinus albicans. The sequence goes on from CAIGRM010294415.1 coordinate 2,237, forward strand.
ATTACATCTATAATATATTAAATATCACATAGCAAAAATCATTTTCTGATGATTTCAACCATACCATAATTCAATTATTTCAATAATACCTTACTTTTCTTTTTTCAATATGTAATAAATATTACAACGTCCTCGTCGTGTATGAATTTCATGATATTAATTCACAATCAATCAACATTTACATTAATCTAGATTTAATGAATCTTGATCTACAAGAATCTAAAGTTATTATAGATAAATTTATTTTTATTCGTGTATTTAAAAATTCTAATAGGTGTTTAAATTTATGTATTAGTAATTAATTCTTATGTACCAAAAGTAATATAAAAATATTGTTTATTTGTAGTATTTCATCATCACAAAAAAATTGAATCATACAAGTTAAATTTTGAAAGTACATTTTGAATCATATAAGTTAAGTTTTGAGTGTAAAATGAAAAAGCCCATAAAATCATAGATTAATAGTAGCCCAACCCAAGCCCAACAAAATCTTTTAACCCTCACTTCCCTTCCCAGACTCCCAGCCCACCCCCGCCTCTCAAGCCCCGCGAAGCGATTCTCAAACCCTGCGAAGTGCAAACTCAAAATCGGCACCGCATAGTTCTTGAAGCTGCGTTCTCTCACGTCTGGGTAACTGGGTTTGCTTTCTTTTCTTTCATTTTGTTGTAAAGTGGATTTGTATATTATACACAGATTTCTTTGCCACTTTCTTCTCCAACATTTGAATAGTTTGTTCAATAATGGAATTTTGGATTCCAGATTATATTCATTGTTTATTCATTTAGTATATAATTATTTTTTCTGTTTGTGTTGATAATGGTTCTAATTTCTACTTCAGGATTGAATTTGTACTTTGTAAACTTCAAGAGTTCATTTTATAGTTTAATGTTTGATAGGACTGAAATTTTGTCTATTGCATTATTGAGGAGATGATGGTTGAATTTGATTATCCCATACTTGATTTTGAAAACTTCTCCTTCTTATGACGAGAGCCAAACTTGCTTCAATTTATTGTTTTTCAATAGGTTAGTGTTGCTTTCATGATTGTGTGAATAATCTTCATTAACCGTTTCAGGGGATTGCAATTCCTTGACAAGTTTTTCCATTTCTTGTAGGATTGGAGAGTGAGAAAATCAGATCAAAAAATTTATTGGCCCCTGCTTTTGTTTAGCCTCTGTTTCTTTCTATTTGATTTTAAGAAATTATAAAAACTCAAGGAATTTTTTGGTGAATTGGTTCTTCTCTATATACAAGAGCTAGCCTAGACCATTGAACCATAAATTAAATACTCAGATCTTTATTACTGCTTTCAGTTTTAATAATAATAAGCAACAAACAATACAAACCTCATTAGGATAATAGCTGCATAACAATGCATATCTTAGTTTAGGCTTTCTTTGTGAATCCACACGTGGGAGACTATTTGGTTGAAGGTCCAATACAACACTATATCTCAAAGGCCTGATGTTCATAGCTGTCTCAGCTTTTAGAAATTTTACTATTTCCTGAATTACCAACTTCCATTTTTTGAAGTCAGCTTCCATTCTGTCTCGCCCCCTCTCAACCATAATTTTGGTCCGCCCCTGTCTGTAAATCATGTTAATATCCTGTCTTTCCATGTTATTCATCATGATCTGTATGTTTATTTTTTTCTCTTGATTGGGATTTTTTATTGATAATTGAGTAATTCAATCAAATAATTGATCAATTGTCCTTCTATAATAGATTACTGATTAATTAACAAGCTATGAATTTTATACTATTGGTGTTACCTTGCTTGGACTGGGTTTGGTTCCTCCCGTGCATAAGGAACCACCAGTTCCAACTTTTAAAATCTGATTTGAAACTGGTTTGGTCTAGTTTCGATGGAAATTAGACTGAACCGGTTTGGGTAGCTTTATTTCCTAGATAATAGCATGGCATTGATACTTGTGCTGCTTTATGCTGTAGGCATCCATGGGAACTGAAAACAAGAAAAAGAAGAAGAACAAAACTGGCGATCAAGGCTGCAAGGGTGGAGGAAACGACCGTACCCAGAATGAAGGTGGCAAAATCATCACGGATGCTAGATTCTCATCTGTACACTTTGACCCTCGATTTCGTGAGGCTCCAAAGCGAAACTCTAAAGTGGTTATTGACTCTCGATTTGACCGCATGTTCACTGACAAAAACTTTGCATCCTCCAAGGCTCCTATAGACAAGAGGGGTAAACTTAGAAAGAACTCCGACTCTCAAAACCCTCTCAAACACTACTATCATCTAGAAGACAAAGAAAACCAAGTAGAAAAAGGGCATGGGTTGAAGAAAGTTGCAACTGAAGAAGAAGAAAGTGAAAGTCGGAAGAATGAGAGTGAAAATGAAAATGAAAGTGAGAGTGAGAGTGAGGGCGAGGGTGAGGACTTGAAGAAAAGAAAATCACTATTGACAAGTGAAAGTGAGAGTGAGGGTGAGGGTGAGGGTGAGAAATTGAGGAAAAGCAAATCACTACTGACAAGTGAATTGGAAGAATCAAGTGAATCTGAGGAGGATGATAGCCATGACGGTGATGAATCATCATCGACTAGCACTACAGATTCAGATGAAGGCGATCAAGCTTATTTGGACGAGGAGGATGACGCCTTTATGCATCAGGTAATGATTTGAGCTCAATTTCTTTTTGTTTTTGCTGCAAATTTTGGGAACTACATTCACCTGAAATTTGATGTCTCCTTTTCTGAATCTGTAGGAGGACAACATACCAGAAATCGATAATGAAACCCGCAGACTTGCAGTTGTTAATTTGGACTGGAATCAAGTGAGGGTGAGTAGTTGAAACTTTCCTCGTTTTAATTTTTGTATGCTATCATTATTTATTTCAGTTGCGTAAGGTGAGATCTTTCTCCAAAAGAAGTCTGGATTTTTATCTTGACACTAGTGTTTGGATTGAATGCATTGTTTATAGTTGTTCAGAACTTTTAGAATGATGACCTCATACATAAATTCATAGTATTTGAGTGTCCTTACATGTTATTAACCCTCCATTTGGCAAATTTATAAATGGTTTACAAAGATCAATAGTAGTGGGTCCCACAAAATGTGTGGATAATAATTAGTAGTAATGAATGTGTGTTTGAAATTAGCGTTTGACTTTGATTGTATTTATAAGTCATAAATTCGTTTTGCGAAACGGAGGCTAACTAAATGACACGTCAATTTGGAAACACTGATATAAATATACTTCTTAGAATTTGAGTGAACTATTAATTGCCGTTGTTTTAGGTGTTCCTTTCTACTGGATCTATTTGCTGAGAATTGGATTGAAATCTGTAGGCCGTTGACTTGTACGTATTGCTAAGTTCGTTTCTTCCTAAAGGGGGTCAAATTATGTCAGTGGCTGTCTATCCATCTGAATTTGGACTCAAGCGCATGGAAGAGGAGGCTGTCCATGGTCCTGTTGGGCTATTTGATGACGGTGAGGAGGATGATCAAGATGATGAGTTTGACAACAAAAAACTGCGTGCCTATGAACTAAGTAGGCTAAGGTGAAAACCTATTTGTTATGTATGCAGAATCATTAAGCTGTGGATTCTCTATTATTGTCTTATTCAAGTATTTCTTTATTTTTTGAACACGTTGAAATTCAATGGTGTTAATAGTAGTCTTCATTGCACTTTCATGGATAACATGAGCCATGATTAGTATATGAATATTTGCACCACCACTTTCCTTCATATTTGTCAATTAAACTCCACGTCGAAAGCTCACGCTTTATTTAATGGTATGTACATGGGTGACTACGAATTACTGATATGGACACCGGATGCGGACACTACATGAGATGCATCACTGCACAATATTATACGAAATACATTGATTAAAATGTTATAGGATTAAGCATTACATTTAATCTCTTCCGCAGTTTTATATTTTTCCCAAACTAATACTCATTTTCAGCTTGGATTTTCAATTTTGCATGTGAAATCTTTTGAATTTTTCCTATTTCTATACGTTCTTTATGCAGGTATTACTATGCTGTGGTGGAATGTGATTCAAGTGCTACAGCAGATTACCTATACAAAACCTGTGATGGAGTTGAGTTTGAAAGATCATCAAATAAATTGGATTTGAGATTTATTCCTGACACCATGGAGTTTAAGCATCAGCCACGGGATGTGGCAACTGAGGTAAATTATTTCTTTTGATCATCAAATGGAACATATGTTTATTATGGTTTACAGTTAATGCTAAAGACAATCTGGCAACTATTTCTGTAGTTGCTTTTTTGTGGTTAACTATTGCCTTTTTCCTATCTCCGTCTTGGGATACTTCCGAAGAATGCCTATAATATACTTGTATATTAAAGAAATATAATAACTCTGTTCCGTTAATATATTTCTCTCTGAATTTATCTGTTTAAATTTCTTAATTCTCTGCTGTAGGCACCAACAGACTATGAAGGTTTGGATTTTCAAACTCGAGCACTGCAGCACAGTAACATTCAGCTCACATGGGATGAAGATGAACCACAGCGCTCAAAGACCTTGAAGAGAAAACTCAATGCTGAACAGGTTTATTTTGTTTGTTTATTAATGCACGTGTAGGTGGGTTGTGCAGAAACACATTTTTCATACGCATCTCTTGTTTATTGTTTCGTTCTATGACAAGAGGTTGGGAAGAAATTCTTTTTCAAACTGGAAACATTTAAGATCTAGGAGTTAAGTATTGGTTGATAATTATATCTATCTTTCAAGATCATTGGATTCTCTAGAGCATGTGCTTCCTTATTTCCTGGTGTACATTCTTGAAAAAGAGTATGGGCTCTCTAGTTACATAAAAGCCTTTCCTCCAATCATGTCTTTGTCCCAATGGCAATTTCATTTATTCTTTCCCAGCTTGACGAATTGGAGCTAAAGGAGTTTTTGGCAACCGATGAGAGTGATGCAGATGACAATGCTGATGATAATGACGCGGAAGATATATCCGTCAAAAGACGCAGAAAGCAAGATATGTACCGTGTTCTTCTCCAGTCTGGGGATGGTGGCTCAGATGACAATGATGAGGATAATGCCCAAGACATGGAGGTCACTTTCAATACCGGCTTAGAAGATATAAGCAAACGCATTTTAGAAAAGGATAAAAAATCAGAAACTGTGTGGGAGTCATATCTCAGAATGAGAAGAGAGAAAAAGAAGGCTCGGAAAAATAGGTCCAGGAATTCATCGGATGAAGATAGCAGTGATACTGAGCATGAACATGCTGAACAACCGGATGACTTTTTTGTTGAAGAGGAAACTCAGGTTCGAGGTACCAAGAGAGACAAACCTAATCAAGAAACAGTCCAAGAAGCTGAAGCTAGTCGAGCTGAGCTTGAGCTATTACTTGCTGATGACACGGGAATGGATAACAGTTTGAAAGGCTATAACTTGAAACCTAAGAAGCGCAAGGGGAAAAAGGGAAAGGAAATTCCTGACGAGGGCAAAATACCTGATGTTGACTATGATGATCCACGATTTTCATCTCTCTTCACCTCACCACTTTTTGCTCTGGATCCAACGGATCCTCAATTCAAAAGGTATATACATTGTTAGTTTGTCACTACATCTTTTGCTTATTTGCACTCATTGAAGTTTGTTCAGTAAGGTTACAATGGAAGTTCCTGGTTTTTACTTTTTATAGTGCATGTTTGGTACAGGGACAGCACAATGACAAAATTTTAGTTTTTTTATTTTCGTTAGTGCTATCAGATGTGTCTAATCCATGTAACCATATATGTCAATTAAGGTTTTCTATCAAACCCCGCCTCCTTCCCTCCCCCTACTGGCCAGTGCTCCTATCGTATCATTAGCTCTTCATCCTTGTTCTGATTTCTTAAAACGCAACTATTTACTTATAATTGAAGCTTTTGCTATGCACAATTCTTAACACGCTTAAATTTTGGTGCTGTATGACAGGAGTGCAGTTTATGCTCGGCAAGTGGCACAGAAGAATAAGGGTGATCAGGAATATGCTACTGGAACACTACACTCAGAAATTTCAGGGCAGTTTCCGTCTTTTAACAAATTGGAATTGCTCAAAGATAAGGACTTGCAACCTGACGGATCGAATCCAGAAAAAGGAAAGGACATATCTTCGTTGGTTAAGTCACTCAAAATGAAGACCAAACAAGCAAATTTGTCGTCGCAAAGGGATGTGAAGGGAAAAGTCACACCTCCTGGAGTAAGGGTAAAGAGGAAGTAAAAACCGGAGAGTGAATTCCAGAACGAATTGGATTAGTTTGCTGCGGTTAAATATGCATTTTCATTATATTTTTCTTACGTTGTATTCTATTTAAGTTTTGAACCTCTGAATTGGGGTTTATGAGTGAAAAATTGCTGTGGCACTTGGGACAATTTTCTGTATTGAATTAACAAAATGATCATTTTTAATCTGATAAATTGTCGAAAATATATCAATTTTTAATAATTTGTAGCGCTCTTTTATGAATGTTGAGTTGTATTTAATTTGCTCTCCCTTCTGCGACTGGATGCTCTCTAATAGATAAATTATTCTCGATGGACTCATAATCGGGGTTGAGATTTTTGTATAATTTAAATTAAAAATCATTTGTTTATAAATAAAGAGAATGAAAGAAAGAGTAAAAGCAATAATTATTAAAATAATTAAATAAGTAAACTTAGCCCCTATTTGAGTGAGATTAAAATCATATTTTTAATAGATTTTGATAGAAATTGAAGAGATGTGTGGTTGAAAAATTGGCAACCCATAAAATATGCGGTTAAAATTAATTGTTGATTTTGACTTAAATTAAAATCTAAATTTTAATTTCTACCAAATAGAGCTTTATATTTCTCTACAATGAACAAGAATCTTGATGGTTGTTGCAAGTATTTTGATTAAGGGTTAAGAAATATAAAAGAGAGAAAAGTTTCATTACTCCTAGAATGTCGATCTTGATTGTGAATAACAAAATAATAACAAAATTGTGACTACTCATTCATACTTTTAATAAGGATTAATAGTAAAAAAAAAATCCTCCTAAAAACATTTTCAAGTACGATGCACCCTCTTACCTTTTGGAAATTTCAGAAAACTCTCATATTTGAAACCTTTTGTGCAAAAAAACCTCATACCGTCAAAATTCTTCAGATTTGCAATTTTTCTTGGTAATTCTTTGATTTCATGGAAATCAAAGAAACAAGTAACAATCAATCGTTTTTCAGCAGAGGCAGAGTACATGGCCCTTGCATCCACTACGTGTGAAGTTCAATGGCTTCTTTATGCTATACAAAATCTGCACGTTGCTCATCCCCAACCAACCTTACTCTATACTAATAGCAAATCTGCATTATCCATAGCTACTAACCCAGTCGATTATGAGAGGACAAAGTACATCCAAATTGATTGTCATCTTGTTCTGAAAAAATTACATGAAAAAGTCATTAACATTTTCTATGTTCCTTCTAGACTTCAGCTCACTGATATTTTCACAAAACCTCTTGGTTCTTTACCTTTTCATCACACTCTTCGCAAGACGAACATTATTAACATATATGCTCATCTTGAGGGGGCTGTTGGAGTCTTGTATCTCATATTGACAGCATGGAAATAAGAAGGAATGAAGAAAAATAGAAATTGAAAGAAAACCCAGCTGGGAAAAAAATTAGTTGTTATAGTTAGTTAGTTGTAATTCAAGTTAGTTAAGTTAATTAGTAATTACTTAGTTATTTTTGTTATCCATTTGTTTGTTTAGTTAGTTTAGTTGGTTAATTCCTTGTATAAACATGGATTCTATGATGTAAAATCAAATGATTCTAATTCATCAATGAAACGTGATTTTCATCTTCCAGCCTTCTTTTTTCTTTCTTCTTTCTTTGATTTTTCTCTGGTTTGATTTTGCAATTTAACAACAGTGTCGAAGCTCAACCGACGGCCACATCCATCCCTCTCTCTCTCTCTTTACAAATCTATACATATATATAAATGTATTATGTATTTATATGATTATAAGCATCATAAATGCTTAGAAAAACATTTGCTTTTTAATCGATGGAATTAATTGAATTGCTAAAAGCATTGGAGAAGAAGAGCATAATAAACCCAAAGTTATGGCAAGCGTGTGCTGGTGCTTGGTTAAGGGTGACAAACAGGCCTAGTCGTTCTTGGCCTCAGTTCATGTTGGGAATTTACTTAACATACACAGCGGAAATAAAACAATTTTCAATTCCCAAACAAGGATATGCAATGTGTTTAGATAGAAACTGTGATGAGAATAATACCATTGATGAATTCCACAAACTCTTTTGTTTTTTCTTGAACTCCAATGATCACGATCTGCAATCCA
>CAIGRM010294429.1:0-17497 GCA_903798335.1 Fraxinus albicans
AAATAAGGAAGTTGAGATGGAGGATGGTGGATTAAAAATGCAGTTGATATTGGGGAGAGTGAACCAATTAACGAGTCGGAGCACGAGTAGATTGATACAAAAATTGTAGAGATGGTTCAGCAAGAGAGTGAACAAACAATGACAGAATGTGATGAGCAAATAGTTGAAAATGTTGTGGAAATGAAGAGTAGAGTTTCATTGTTAAGCATGATATGGTGGAGACGATGCATTATGAGCACGAGGACCCATATCTCATTGAGGGGGAAGCTGATAAATTCAACCGTGTTTTGCTTAATTTTTTTTCTCGGGTTGATCATTGCACATGGGAGTTCATACAACAACATGAGTGATTGTGTTTGTGCTGCAATACATCCATACCTACAAAATGGATGGGTACCGTGTATTGATCCTATGCCATGGAAGGAAAAATTTTCCATTTGATCCAGGTGGTGCANGTACGTGAGAGTTCATACATCTATGGGTGATTGTGTTTGTGCTACGATACATCCATACCTACAAAATGGATGGGTACTGTGTATTGATCCTATGCCATGGAAGGAAAAAATTTCCATTTGATCCAGGTGGTGTAGTGATGAGTTGTGAAGCACGCTGGTTATCCCTTACGCAATCCCAAGGCACGGATTCAATGACAAATCCTTTCGAAGAAAGAGGAGATGATATGATCCGGGATAGGCAATCACCAGTCGAGTTTTGGAGTCCAAATTGAAGAAGTTGACAAGCCAAGGTTTAAGTTTCGTGAAGGGCTCGGAGCTGAAACGAGTTGGATTCAAGATTCGGAAGATATTTGGAAAGAAAACGAGTAGCATGGATGAAAACAGGCATAACTTTCAGCTCGGTTGCCGAATTTTTGCCCATAAGTACATTCCAGAAATGGCACGAAATTCTACACAAGGTTGTGTGAGCTAATGGTACTTTTGGACTTGCAATAGCATAGAAACATCCGAGAAAAAGTTGATGGAATTTTCCTATTTAACGAGATTTCCTTGTTAGTCTAGGATTCTATTTTATTTCCAACTTTGACAATATTCTATGACCTAATTATATTTTATTAGGGTTTCTAGTATTAGTATAAATAGGAGATTTATTTCATTGTAAAACTAAAAACCTTTTTGACATTATGAATTAAATGAGATTTCGCTTTTTTGTTGTTGATTGAACATGTACCGAACTTATCAAATATTATTATATTTATGACGTTCAACCCTTAGAACTTATCAAAGGATTGGCACCGTTTATGGCATTCGCAAATCGAGATTCGTTGGTTTTGTAATCAAGGGGTCATTCAAACTTTATTTTTGTTTGGTTGATTGGTTCAATAATTTACGGGTCGAGATTCTACCGTCTACAACCTGAATTTGGGATTTCCCGATGTTTTCAATTAATTTGGCGATTTACACGATGATCGCGTACCCGGGTTCGCGTCACTGACTCTCTGCCTTTGGATTGCAACTGTTCATATTACTTGTTGACTTGGCCTTTGGTGTACTTGGCATTCGAGATCATTCTATTCACTCGTCGTCTCTCTCTGTGCTCCATTTTCTCTAAGTGTAGATTAGGGTTTACTCTGGTTTGTCACTGTAATCATTTTATGTATTATTGTCAATCCATTCTTTGTAAAGTCTGTATAGATTAATGGTTGGTCTTGGTGATTGCAGTGTCTGTATTGTTGAAGCGAGATTAATATGAAGAAACCAAAGAGGTTTCTTCGAACATTTGTAATAAAACATTTGTAATATTCTTGGTTGATACTTAGTATATCTAGAGCTATATCCTTTGTGAATGCTAAACGGGTAATTAGGTCTTTGGGACTAAACATTTGGACCCTATGGGGTAAAAAATATGTTGTTCAGTTGTTATTTTATATTGCTGCACTTATATTGTGGTTTGGGATTTTCGATCTGTTAGTATCTGGGTGTTGGGACCTTACTGAGATTTTTTTTTACCTTTGTATAACTATATTTCAAGATGACATGTGCCACGGAAAACCACTTACCATGGAGATTACCATGATCCCAATCGTATCAAGATTTTCCTAGTTGACATACGTGTCACATATTACAGGTCGTTTATTATCGTGATAAGGAAGCTTCTGATTTTTTGTTCGTATCTCCCTGGCACAACCATATTATCAACCCGCTGCCTTTCCAATTGTTGTGTACGGTATACTATAATGACGTCAACTGAATAGTTTGCAAAGCATATTATTGGCTTCAAGTTATTTCATGTACTTTGTACAGTTCTTTAAGCCTTTTTTTGAGCCCCATTTTGAGAGAAAAAATGCATTTTTTGAATAGTGATTTTTGGAGAAAAAAATTTCGATTTACGTATAATATTATTTTATTGGAGAATATGTGGTTAAAAATGAATTTTAAAAAATGGTGCTCAAATAACCCCTAAGTGTCGAAACCTGTTAGAAGAAATATACATCATGATTGTTGTACTTGTTGATCTCGAAAAATGGCTCGGATGCACATGGTAGCACACCGTTAGTCACTCGTGGCCTTTTCCGGTGGTGTTGGAGGTGGCCGCAATTACTCCGGACGAGCTAGGTAAGGCCATTAGGGTCGGGGAAAACATTTGGCGACGCCCAGCCTCCCCTGTAAACACCTTAATCCAATTGGGGGCCTCTAAATATCCTTCCAAAGCCACTTCGAAAACCTTAGAGAAGTGCATGAGAGTTTTTAGGATACCAGACAGCGTTGAGCTGATATTGTCCGACCCGAGTAAGAAGGCTTGCTATCCGAGGCCTGGGTGTGTGGTGGTGAGTGAGAACTTATTCAGGGCCGAACTTAGACTCCCCTTCCACCCATTCATTAAGCTAGTGCTACGATCTTATGGGCTAGCCCTGACCCAACTTAACCCTAATGCTTGATCCCATATGGTGGGAACTTGGATGCTATGGCGCCGGGCCAGCATCGGGGTAGACATGCCCTGTAGTGTGTTTCATTCCCTCTTCTTGCCGAAGTGCATAGCCAGGGGGAGGAGAGTAAGGGTTGGTATTACTTGGCCCCATGGGGATCCCACTCTCCGTTTGTAGTAGGGTTGCCATCCTCAGTCAAAGAATGGAGGAGTTCGTGGTTTTGGGCAGCCGGGAGGTGTGACACCATGGAGAACGACCCCATGGCGTCCCTTATCGTCTCCACCTTTTTCTCCACCTATAGTAAGTTTTGTTCCCAGTTGATTTCCTTGAGCAATTTTTTCTTATGGCCTTAATATTTTTGTTACTTGTAGGTTCCATTCCGAGGTGTGAGATATCCGAAGAGAAGTAGGACATCATCAGCCAACTTTATCGAACGCCTCTTCCGGAGAGGAGTTACAGTGAGCTGATTGATAAAAACACATCGTTCACACTGCACGGACTGATGGTGAGTCAAGGTAAAGATATTAGCTAGGCCCTCCTTTGGGATATTTTCCTCTTCTCAATGCTTAACCAATATTTCTTTATTGTAGGTGATTTTGACAAGAAGAAACTGCTAAGGCTAGACTTTGCCTCCATCCACCAGAGTGTTGTGGAGGCCAAAATGCTCAAAACGAGCTCAGCTACTTACAAGAAGTAGTTTGAGAGACTGTTTTCCCTCAGCAGGACTCAGCAGCCTGTCGAAGAAGATGAGGTGGAGGAAGGAGCCCCCTCGTAAAAAGAAAAAGGGCTGACCCGATAAGGGCCTCTGCTTCTACTCCCTCTGTGGGGACTCTCCCTCCTCCAGCCCAATCTGGGGTGACCATTGCGGCCCCATTTGCAATCTTTAAGGCCATTGCACCAATTATTACCTTCTTCTCTGAGGGGCCAGCTAAGAAGAGGCTGATAAAACCTGCAAACGTCCCGGCTCGAGCCAAAGCCACCGACTTTCTGTGGAATAAGGATGATGACCTTTCTGAGGTAGTGTTGGAGATACTGCCTTCGGAAACTGCTACTGTCGCCTGAGTCCACAACAATTACTGGACTGGAGACTGGCAAGATCACGCCGTCTTATGCGAGATAAAGGACTTATTGGCTACCAACAATGCTTGTGTGGCTAGAGCATTGAGTATGGGCACAGCGACGAAAGATCTGGTCTGAGGCCTCCGTAGGAAGAATGAAGAGTTGGAGAAAAGGATTGAGGCCTCGTCAAACTAAAAGGCAGAGGTAGCAAAGGCCAAAAAGGAGGCCGAGAAGGCTGAGGAGAAGTGGGTGGTGGCCACCTCTAAATTAGGTTCAGCCGAGATTCAAGTAAATTAGCTCAAGAATGAGCTACACAAGTCGGTCCTCCAGGTGGCGGCTCTGACAAAAAGAGTAGACCAGGCCAATGACCACCAGAGAATTGCCTCGAAGGCTCTGGTCGAGGCCAACAAGCAAAAAGTCGAACTGAAGATGCTCTCTAAGGTTAAGCAGAAGAGATTGAGTCTCTAAAGGCCAAAGTGAAGACAGTTGGGGATGCGGTAGTCGAAGACTACAAGGCTAACTTGGACAAGACCAAAGAGTACGACGACTTCACCAACTACTGGGCTTCATGGAGTGCCCGAGAGATTATCTCTCGTCTGTGAAAGTGGCATCCGGAGCTTGATATCGACTTTTTAGAGGAGGAGTTCAAAGGCTACACTGGGGATGACCAGTGATGGCAGAGGATGCCCCTCAAGAAAGGTAAACAGGCAGGGGGCGATTGTGAACATAGATTAGGCCTTTTATTTCTATTCCTCTTTGTACTCGGCTTCGGCCCTATTTTGCAGTAAATGAGATTTATTTTCTTCTAAGTGTTCTTGCTTCATTTTAATTGGTAGAAAATCAATTAAAACCTCGTTTTAAATGTAATCTCATCGTTAAAACATAACCACTTAATAGAATGGAAGAAACCTAATGAACAACAAGTAGCATCGCATCGACTAAGCTTAATTACTTAAGAAAATGGAAGAAGCCAATGAACAACAAGTAGCATCGAATCGGCTAAGCTTAACCACTTAATAAAATGGAAGAAGCCAATGAACAAGAAGTAGCATCGCATCGGCTAAGCTTAACCACTTAATAAAATGGAAGAAGTCAATTAACAACAAGTAGCATCGCATCGACTAAGCTCAACCACTTAAGAAAATGGAAGAAGCAAATAACATGGAAGAAGCCAATGAACCAAGTAACAGCGCATTGGACTTACTCAACCACTTAATAAAATGGAAGAAGCCAATGAACAAGTAATAACGCATCGGACTTACTCAACCACTTAAGAAAATGGAAGAAGCCAATGAACAACAAGTAGCATCGCATTGGCTAAGCTTAACACTTAAGAAAATGGAAGAAGCCAATGAACAACAAGTAGCATCGCATCGGCAAGTTCATTGAAACGAAATGGAAGCAGTAAACAAGTCGTTCTTTTTAATTGCAATATTTACATAGATAAGAGCACCCTATTGATAGTACTTCCTCAGATGTTCGATGTTCCATGGCTGAGGCATCATTTTTCCTTCCAAATCTTCAATCATGTAGGTGCCGGGCCTTATTTCTTCAACAATCCGGTACGGACCTTCCCAATTTGGCCCTAAGGTTACGTGCCCGGATCCCTGGATGACGAGAAAACTTTTCGGAGTGTCAAGTAGTCGATATGGAAGGTTCTCTTCTTCACTTTAGCATTGTAGTACCGCATCATTTTGCACTGATAAGAGGCGAGCTTAACCTAAAAGTCGTCTCTCTTTTCATCGATTAATTCGAGTTCAAGCATTCTCAGGTCGTCGTTTGTCACTTTATTGAAATGGATGCGACTTAGAGATGGAACATCGACCTCCACAGGGCTCATTGCTTCGGCACCATAAGTCATTAAGAATGGGGTCTCCCTAGTTGCAATTTTATACGTAGTTCTGATGGCCCAGAGGACTTGGGGAAGTTCATCAACCTAGGTTCCTTTGGAAACGTCTAATTTTCTTTTTAGGGTGAGCTTGATGGTTTTGTTGACAGCTTCGACTTGGCCATTGGCTTGGGGATGATGGGGTGAAGAGAAATGCTTCCTAATCCCGAGCTCATCACACAAGTCCCTAATCTTTGTGTTGTCGAACTATTTGCCATTGTCTGAGACTAGAGAGTGAGGTATGCCAAACCTGCAGATGATGTTCTTCTAGAGAAACTTCGAGGTGTTTGTCATGGTGATCTTAGACAACGGCTCTGCTTCAACCCATTTCGTAAAGTAATCAATAGCAACAATGATGAAGCGAGTGCTTCATCTTTCCTTGGGTAAAGGACCAATGAAGTCTATTCCCTACTTGGTGAAGGGCCAAGGACTGGATACAACAGCCAGCTCTAGGAAGGGCTGCCTCTGCACACTGGAGAAGCCCTAGCACTTGTCGCATTTGCGCACAAACTCTATTGCGTCCCTTTTCAGGGTTGTCCAGTAGTATCCTTGCCTGAGTATCTTATGGGCTAAGGTTGGTACTCCGGAGTGATTCCGGCAAACGCCTTCATGGACCTCTCTCAGAATGTAGTTTTCCTCCTCCCCTCCTGTGCATCTGAGGATGGGGATGAAAACCCTCGTTTATACAGAATGCCATCTTCCAAAACGAAATGTACAGCTCTTCTCCAAAGTCGTCGCGCTTCGATTTCGTTGTTTGGTAAGGTTTGCTCTTTCAAATAAACCATGATCGAATTCATCCAAGGGAGAGTGCTCTCAATCCACGTCAACTCTTCCCCCTTCTGGATAGAGGGTTCCACCAGGCGTTAAATTTATACTACTTTGAGTAGCTCTGAGTGACTGAGTCCTTGCTACTAGCCAGTTTAGACAAGTCATCTGCGTGGGCATTCTTATGTCGAGACACCTACATTAACTCGAACTTCTCAAAGTCGGAAGGAAATCCATAACCAGTTTCAAGTATGTTGCCATGTGCTTGTCCCTAGCTATGAAGTTCCAGTTGACCTGATTCACCACCAATTATGAATAACTGCTGATGGTCAACCTCATCACATATAACGCCTTGGCCAACCGGAGACCAGCTAAGAGGGCCTCGTATTCGACCTCATTATTGGAAGCCTTGAAGCCTGGTCTCACTGCACAGTTAAGTTTATGCCCATCTGGGCTCTCCAAAAGGACGCTAGCCCCGGAATCCATCTCTCCGGAGGAACCATCCATGAAGAGGTTCCAAGTGGGAGGCTTTAGTGGTTCCATGTTTACTTCAACCTCAGGGGTCTTGGTAAATTCTGTGGCAAAGTCAGCTAGGGTTTGACCCTTAATTACGGTCCAGCGCATGTAAGTTATGTCGAACTCACTGAGTTCTACTTCTCACTTTAGCAACCTTTCCGATGCGTCTAGGTTTTGAAGGACATACCTCAGCGGAAAGTTTGTTAAAACACGGATAATGTGGGCCTGAATGTATGGCCTAAGCTTTCAAGATGCAGTGACTAAGGAGAGAGCCAATTTCTCCATATCCGGGCAGCGCATTTCAGTGGGTACCAAGGCCATGCTCACATAGCAGATTGGTAATTGATGTGCCTCCTCATTTCTTATAATTACCGAGCTCACTGAGTATTCAACCACCACCAAATATAACAACATAGGCTCTCATTCTTTTGGTTTACTCAATAAGGGTGTCTGTCCTAAGTAGTTCTTCAGTTCTTGAAATGCCTCTTCGCACTCCGGGGTCCATTGGAACCTTTTTCCCCCTTTGAGGACTTTGAAGAAGGGTAAGCACTTTTCGGTGGCCCTTGAGATGAAGCGATTGAGTGTGGCTATCCTGCCAGTAAGCCGTTGCACTTCGTTGGGCTTCTGCAAAGATCTCATTTCGACTAACGCCATGATTTTTTTCGGGTTGGCCTCTATCCCCCTTCGATTCACTATGTAGCCTAGGAATTTACCTGAGACTACACTAAAAGCGCACTTAAGAGGGTTCAGCCTCATGCGATATTTCTTTAGTATCTGAAAGGCTTCGTCCAGATGTTTTATATGCTCCCTAGCTTAGAAAGACTTCACTAGCATATCGTCAACATAGACATCCATTGTTCTGCCGAGCTAATTAGCAAACATTTTATTTACCAACCTTTGGTAAGCTGCCTCGGCATTTTTTAGGCCGAAAGGTATCACCTTGTAGCAGTATAGCCCTCTGTTGGTAATGAAAGAAGTGCTATATTCGTCACTTGGGAACATGGGGATCTGATTGTAGCCTGAGTAGGCATCTATGAAACTCAGTAATTCGTGCCCTACAGTCGAGTAGACTAACTGATCTATTCTGGGAAGCGAAAAGCTATCCTTTGGGCATGCCTGATTGAGGTTAGAGAAATCGATGCACACTCTCCATTTGCCATTGTGTTTCTTCACAAGCATAGGATTGGATATCCATTTAGGATATGTGGCTTCTCTAATGAAGTCGTTGGCAACTAATCTCTCCATTTCTTCCTTCAGGGTTTCATATCTTTCGACATTTAATGCCCTTCATTTCTGTCGGTATGGAGTACAGTTCGGGTCAATCGACAGATGTTGGCAGTTGAACCTTGGGTCTGTCCTAGTCATATCTTTGTGTTTCCATGCGAAGACGTCAATGTTTCTTCTAAGGAAGTTCTTTAGTTCTTCCTTTGCCACTTCTTCCAACTCCTTTCCGACCTGAAGGACCTTCGTTACATCATGTGAGTCTACCAGGAAACTTTCCAATTTTTCCATGGGGGTGGTCTGCGATTCCGATTCGATCACCTGGGGATCCAATTCTTCCAGGGATATATCAGGTCTGGGTCTTCCATTATGACATTCGACGCTGGGGGATGTTCTTCAGGGGCCTTTGACATTTCTGCATTGAACACCAATTTACCTGTGGTTCAACTTTTCTCAAGGAGTTAAGGTAGCACTCTCTGGATCCCATTTGATCACCTCAGACCATAGCTATCTCCCGCTCAGTAGAGAACTTCATGCATAGATGGTGTATGGAATTAACTACCCACAGCTCCTTCAATGTTGGTCTTCCTAGCACCCTGTGGTAAGCGGACCGATGATCTACTATCAAGAATTCCATGAAGTGATATGCAAATTGTGGCGGCGTTCCCATCTCTACAACCAAAGTGATCTTGCATCGGGGGACAATACTATCCCCAGTGAACCCATATAGTGGCGAGGTCATGGGGGTGAGCTCATTATCTACTACCATTTTGTCAAAGGTTGTACCGAACATGATGTTGACTGAGCTTCCATTATCCACTAACATGGGCTTCAACCCGTTGCGGGCCATTATGGCTCTGACTACTAAGGCATCATAGTGTGGGAAGTGCATGTCCGATGCGTCCTTCTAAGTAAAGGTGATGGGATCTGCAGCCTTTCCCTCTTGTAATTTCTTTGAGCAATTCTGGATTCTCCTCCCACGTGGGGCCTCCCAATGATCGTGTCGATCTCGCGGACTGGTTAGTGCTCATTCGAGGCAGCAATGTCCCTTCTAGGGCGTTGTCCTCCGAAGCCTCTCTCTGTCACTGTTTCTGTCGTTTCGGGGCGAGTGACTCCTCGTTTCTCCTCTCCTTGGAGGGCTTCGCCCAGGCGCATTATCCTGGTAACGGTTATCCTTTGTGTTACGGGGGTTGCTTCTAGGCCTGCTGGCTTTTCTGCATTCGCGTGTATTGTGGCCGTGGAAGTGGTAAAAAGTGCAGTATGGTCGTGTTTGCTCCTGAGGCCTATCTCTAGGTTTGCTACTATTTCTAGAGGTTGAGGGTCGATCCGGTACTTCGGCAGGGTTGCTGGTGCTAGATCCAACATTTTCATAAGCCAGAGTTGGTCCGTTCAATGTGGCGGTGGCCAACGCTTGTCCCGAAGTGGGAACCAGGCGTGTCCGGCCTGAGTCCATTATTGACTTACTATATGGGATGTAGGCCCTCTACCGATTTGTCTTTGGGGTGGAGAAAGTCCTTGAGCTGCCCTGTTCCAGTGGTCAATCATCTCATCGTAAACAATCTCAACCTTTATCATCTCTACGAGCTATTCATAGGTTGATGGGTTTTTTCTTCTGACATCTCTCCAAAAGAGAGTATTCATGTTTAATCCTCCTTTCAGGGCTGAAAAGGCTTCCTTATCTATCACCTGCTCGCAGTAGGTGATCTGATCAGTGAAGCAGGTGAGGTAGTTCTTCAGGGTTTCCCCAACCGCTTGCCTCATGTCTTGGAAGCGCTGAATTGGCAATTCTCCCTCCTTTCTTGACAAGTATTGGTTTAAGAATGCTTTTTTGAGGTCAGGTCAGCTCTGGATGCTCAGAGGTGCCAACCTACTGTACCACACCTTGACCAAGCTGCTAAGTGTTATGTGGAAGGCCCTGCATTTCAGGGTAGGAGAGGCTCCTTGAAAGCTCATTTGTGTTTTATACTTGTTAAGGTGTTTCTCTAGGTCTCATTTTCCTTCATACTTTAGGATTTTCAGGAAAACGAAGTTATGTAGCATAGGAAAACTGTGGAACTCCTTGGAAAATGGGAGGTTGTCATCATCGTCGTCTAGCTCAAAGGATTGTCAGGGTCCGTTAGAGTTATTCCCATCAATTGCTGGACGAAAATGGGATGCTGGGCAGTTCCGTCCTGGTTTCTCCAATCTACCAAGTTTTGTCTCTCTTGCCTATTCCTAGATGGATAGACTTGGCTCTGTGGGCGTTCTTGCGGCGAGCTGTTTAATGGGACTGATTTCTATTTCTAGGCATCCATCTGATTCAGTCAAAAGCACTCGCAGACCTTTGGGGCAGTTCCTCATAATCAGGAGAGAAATTTTCTTCGACAGGGGTGTCATCAGGATGGGGGGCAGTGTAATTGGAAATGTCCATTCCCACTTCCCTTTCAAGGGGGGCTTCTCCCTGAGGACTCACATGAGTTCTTTTGCTGGACTCCGCTTCAGTTCTCCTATGGACTGATTGTTGAGGATTTGGGGGGGACCTAAAAACCATCGTGATTTTGTACTTGCATGAGGAGCTCCTACATGGCTGCATTCTGAGCAGCTATGGCCCTTATATTGGTGGCCATGTGGGCCACTTTGGCAGTTAATCGTGCTGCAGTTCGATCGCCCCTGTGATACCGATGGTGGGGTCGCTGCTGCGTAACATTTGTCCAGATAATCTCTTCTTCAGAGACATCCCTTGTTCCTCTTGGGTTTACCTCTTCGTCACTGGAACTCATGATCCGAAGTGAATATCCTTACCAAGAGTGCAGTCTTGTGCAACTTCTAATCCTTTCTCAAGAGTCAATCCCTTTTTCAAGGGAGGGTATCAACCGGGGAATCAAATAAGCTTTTTCGCAGGAATACTCATGGTTATAGTCGATTCCCACGGACTGTGCCAATCTGTTGATCTCGAAAAATGGCTCGGGCACGTGGCCAACAGGATAAGTCTTCACGTCAGCTTCTGCCTACGCAGGGTAGCACACTGTTAGTCACTCATGGCCTTTTCCGGTGGTATTGGAGGCGGCCGCAAGCACTCCGACGATCAAGTCAATGTTTCGACTAAACAGGAAGTTAAATATATGTTGAGAGTTATGATGAAAAGCTCACAAAAATTCGGATCATCTACTCTTACCAGTGTGGGGTATTTATACTAGTAAATGGGAGATGTGGATCGTTGGATAAAGAGGCACGTGTCTTCAGATCTTGTATGCATCGTCATCTCATAGGCGTCAATCCGTCAATCCATAGGTTGGCGAACATTAAATGGTTTCTGACATGTCGCGTGAATTAACCATTTGTGACTTGCCACACGTCCCATCAATCAGTCAAGGAATTGACCTTGGAGATCTCCTAAAAGATCTTGGCGAGGGCGTGGCGAAGAGGATTGTGAAGTGCAAGGTGCAGAGTGCGGGCCTTTCCACGTGAAGGGCGGATGAGTTCGGTTCTTCTACGGGGAGGAGCAATAGTGTTTTAGTTCAAAGATATGGAATCAGCTCGTCCGTTTCAGTTCGGAGATATGGAATGAGTTCGCTCGCCATGTATTCAACTCATCTGCCATGTGGTAATGTTAGATAGGTTCGGACAACACATGATCGATGAGGTGGGGGACTTCGAAAGACCCGTAACAGTACTTATGGGAATATGACAAGAAAGATTGGCATTGGAAGTATGATCATTAGTTTTAGGAATAATGCACAATAATCTCAGTCTAAGAAAGAAGACCTGGATATTTTCCACCATGCATTTCCCATTTACAGATTCTCGTAAACATGAATGTTGCGCATGTATACCAAAAATATTGAATTATAAAACCTTTCTGCTTGAATCTGAAAGCTAAAGATTAATGACTAGTACATAGATATCTAGAGGATACACAGTAAACATTAACGTCAAAATAATATTCCAATTTCATATTAAAAAAGAAACTCAACTATATCCATCAAAATGGTTAAGATGCACAAAACCATACATGTTCGATTCAGCACAACCAAATACGCCACAAGTTAAGGAAAATATTTAGACAATAGCTGACTTGATAGAAATAAGAGATAGAAACCAACAAAATAAACTGGTTTTTTCGATGTTTTCTGCGCTATCTACATTCCTAGCCTTCCTCACACTCCCAAGAACTAGATCAACATCTGTTTCATATCCTTCAATTTGTTCTTTGTTTTCAAACTAGTACGATTGGGATGCTAGGTATGACCTAGCTATACTTGAGTAGGATATAATAAGAGGAAATTGATGGAATTTAGGGCTTTGGCGTGCATATATAGCTGTATCTTGAGAGATAAGGGTTTGTAATGAAGGAAGAAATGATTTGCTAGCTATTGAGTAAGATGTAATGAAAGAAAGAAATGGATTTTAGCGTTTCAGAACTCGCATTGAAATCTTCATAGACAAGGTAAAAAATATTGAGATGATATTTTAGGGTGTGTTTGACTATAAATATGAAACTTGTATAGAAATAAAATAAATTTTAGACAATTAAATTTGATTTGACAATCATTATTTGAAGAAAATAATGCTCTGAATAATGATTTTTAGGGTAATGTAGGAAAAAATTTTGGGTTTGCGTGCCGAATATTTTGCCCATGTTTGTCTTCCATTCTTTTAAAATATTCTACATGTAAATCCAGATTTTTTTCTACTTTTTAGCCATACATTCTCCAAATATCCACTATTCAAAATAATATTTTTTCGAAAAAGGCCACCAAACAAGGGTTTTATTGTGTGAATGTGTAGTTGAAAATAAGCATATAAAAAAAAATTCAAATAATAATTGTCAAACAGGGGCTAAATTGCCTTAAACTTATTTGCATGGAAATTATTAATTAAATGTGTTTGGTTGGTTTAATTTTTAACCTATAAAATGTTATACTCATTCATCTTTTATTGGTGGGTAGATGAGACAAATATGGTAGATAAGAGAGAGAGAGAGAGAGAGAGAGTGAGTGAATTGTTTGGAAATGAAAAATCTACCAATTTCTAAAGAAAATGTTTTCCTTATTTTTTAGAGAAATATAATTTGAATGAAAAATGTTTTTCATAGAGAAAATATCAATCAAACACCCCAAAAGTAATAATTTGAATGAAAAATAACATTTGTCATGGAAAATAAAGCCAATTAAACACGATTTGAAAAGTGATTTTTTTTTGGGTGCTGTGAATGGGGATTTGAGAGCAAGAAAGGTGGGGTTAGATTGGAATAGGAAATAGAGATACAGTTGTTAACTCTTTGATATAAATTAAAATTTTAATCTAAGGGAGTGTTCTTAACTGAAATTTTGAATTTTAAAAATTCTTCTAAATTCAAGTGCTTTCAATTGAGATTTTCAATAAAATTTATTAAAATCTAAGTGTCCCCAACTAGGATTTTAATGGATTAAATTTTGGTATCCTCAGACTCGTGAATTTATGTAAATTTCATTAATATTTGGATTTTAAAATATTTGAATGAATTTCAAGTTTAAAAATACATATAACAAACTCTTTTCAAATTTCATCAACTTTTATAAAAAAATTTACTAAATGTCTTATCTTAACACCAAACAGGGCCCTAATATATGAATGAAGTGATTTTAAATTTATCAATTTGACCCTTATTTTTGGAAGAAAATGTATTTTGAAATAGTAACTTCTCAAGAGTGTGTTGTTAAAAATAAGGAAAAATTATGAGTTTACGTGTAAAATTATTTTATGAGAGAATGTGCGATTGAAAATGAATTTTGAAAAAAAAAAAAAGAGTTATTGGAAAAATGAAGTACAAATAAGGGCTCTCTTTTATAATAAAGTACTAATTGGGAAAAAAAAGTTTGATGTAAGATTTTTTTTGTTTTTTTTTTTTTTTTAATGTAGATGGGATATTAATACATTTTCGAAAATAACAAACTTGTGGACTTTTTTAAAAAAATCAAGCGGTCATATTTTGTGGCAACTGCTAAAAAAATTTGTGACCTCAATTTAATTAAATAGATATACATCATGGTTCACAATAACATACAATTTATAATCATAGTCGTATATTAATCACAAATCACACAAAGTCACAGTTACTAAGATAATTTGTGAGTCACGATCATATATTGTGGTTGCAAATTATAAATTAATATGTCGCAAATTATTCAATTAATTGATCACAATTACTTTTTATCTTACACCACCTCACCCCACCCTACTACACTACCTTCGGCCTCAGTCCACAACCTACAACCACCACCTTCACCTTAAGTTCACAATCACTTCCACCTCGATATCCTTAGTCCGAATCTACCCTCAGTTTTATCAACCAACCATTGGATTGGCCAAAAATCAAATTTATAAACTCGATCGGTTTAAATTTTTCAAACAGTTTTCTGGACAACTTCGATTCAACCCCTTTCCATTGATTTTTTGCATAGATTTCAAATGGGTTTTGTACAACCTATTGCTTTGAACCGTTTGTTGTGGAATTACTTTAATCTTGCACAAACCGAGCTCAATTTCAACTATAAACAGAATATCAAACACCAACCAAAGAGAGGCTCAAACCACAACTTATTCAATTCGGTAGCCTACTTTGTAGCACCTACAAAGGATACACTATTTGGTGATTAATTGCAGCTACAAAGGAGAAGAAAAGAAGAGGAAGCAACTGGTTTAAACTCAAGCATAAAGGAGAGAAAGAACACAAAGATGGCTGCCTCACATGGTTTCTCTCGCTGCAATAACACATAGCTGGTGAGTAATGTTAGATGTACACTTTTGTCAAACTTGTTATACACAAAAGTGTACAACAAGAATTATCCCATAGTTGGTAGAAGACAAAGAAAGGGCTATATATAGATTAGGCCCCTATTTGGTGAAAATCAAAATTTAGATTTTAATTTAAATCACGTTCAACAATTAATTTTAATTACATATTCATAGGATTCACAACTTTTCAACCACACACTTTATCAACTTTTATCAAAATCTACTAAAAACCTGATTTTAGTTCCCACCAAACAATGGCTATGTATGGGTAACCAAAGTTGGGCCAAGACTTTAGATGAGCGACAAACAAATTAGACCGAGACAATGAATGAAAATGAGCCAACACAAATAGGCCATACAAAAGTTAATTGGGCCATGAGCAACCTTAATTAATTAAGTTGATTACAATGGTCTATGTTATTTTCAGATCGAGCTAATCACTATGGTGTTGATATATTTAATTTAATATCATTGTTTGAAATTTACTAAATATCAAAATCCAATAGATTCAATTTATCCAAAAGGACCCAACCGACCTACCACGTTTGGACCTAAAATGAGGTCCATGAGGTGGCCGCCTCGGGGCCAGAAATATTAAGTACCATCATAGTAGATAAATTTTATATAGGGCCTGTTTGGTACAGATTCTCATTTTTTACAGTAAATCAATTCTCATTTTCAACCACACATTCTTCAATAAAATAATATTTTTCATCACATCAATATTTTTTCTTCTTTTTCAACCACACATTTTCCATCATATCACTATTTAAAAATCAATTCTTCCCCCAAAAATTTCTACCAAACACCCTCATAATATTTTTGTGTACATAATTGACGAAAATCCTTTGTTGCTCAATGTCAGAGAGAGAGGAATCAGAATATTCCATAATAGGTTTGGTTTGAAACTGTAACTATCACTCCAAATTAGGTATGGTCTTTTGATCCCAATGGGAAGTTTTTATTCTATCCAGATCAATTTCACACTCCAAACACAACACATCAGTCCATGTCAAAACTCTTCCAAACCTTAAATCTAAAATTTCCCTTTCATTTACTATTGAATCTCACTAAAATCCCACGAATTCATACCTAGTACAAATCTTAGATATTAGCAAATATAATCTCTAAGAAAGAAAGAAACAAAATATCCCATGAATGTGCTTCATTTGGATTTTGGACTCTAGTTTATCCATATTGTTTCTTTTAGTCTATATTTACGCTCCAAAAGTGTAATTTGAGTGCTTTATTTTTGCTAAATTTGCTTGTCAAATTTGTGTAAATTAATTTATGTGAGATAGGCACATTTCAATTTGAAGTTGTACGCACATTTCAATTTGAAGCCTCAGCTTTTGGAGTTCGACTCATGTCCAGCTCTACGACCAATGCCTACCCCTAATGATGATTTTTTAACAAGATGTTAACTTCTATTTGGATGGTGAATAGTTATTGAAGGTGGATTAAACAAACAAGCAGAGTGTAAAAAATGCTAAAATTATGTTTAATTATTTAATATTCAATATTACATATCAAATAGGTCGTTATCATGCACATTTCCCATAATTTACTTAGGTGGGAATTGAGTCACTTGTGTATTTTAGGAAAAAAAAAAAAAAAAATTCCCATTGAATGCAATGCTATTTCGAGTTCTGAAAAGGGCAAAGCTAAACTAAACTCATGATATTTTACCGGGAAATAATATTCCAACATCTGGATATAAAAGTCCGGTTGATTGCAAGAATGTAATTTGGGTGGAAAGAAAACGAATTTCAGGGAATTGAATTGTCTAAAACTTGTTTTTATTGAGAATTGGTAATTAATTGTGTTTGATTGATAAAATTTTACACCTGGAAAATGTTGAGATTTTCCATCTTTTGGTATTTGATTGACTTTATTTTCTATGGAAATTGTATTTTTTTTTCCAACTATTGGCGTTTGATAGCTATTTGTAAGAATTTTCCTAATTTTGAAGTAACCAGCAACCTAGAGGTGTCAAGACGGACGGGTTGGCCAGACCCGTGAAAATCGACCCGTGAAAATCGGGATCGTGGGCTGACCCGTGACCCGTGCGGGCGGTTCACGGGCCAGGGACGTATAACCCGTGGGTTTTGCGAGTTGCACCCCCACGGGCCACGATTAACCACCCGTGAAAAAAAAAAAAAATTTGAAAAAAAAAAGCGGGGAGCTCTCTCCCCAGCAGGCAGGAACCTGCAGCTCCTGCCTGCAACTGCTGTCATTTTAATCCTACTATATTATAGATTCTCGCGATTCTTCTTCTCAAAATCCTATTTTTAATGGTAGTTGCTCTCCAATAAATTTAGAAGATGATAATGTTGTAGAAGTTGGATCATCTCAAAATGTAAGGAAAAAAAACAAACATCAGATGTGTGGCAAATGTTTACAGTAAATGA
>CAIGRM010294456.1:0-23521 GCA_903798335.1 Fraxinus albicans
AAAAAATAATAATAATAAAATATTCAAGTACATCATCTTTTACACATTGGGTCACATAACAACACACAATTGGACAATTTATTTTTTTTTACATTTTTTCCACACAATTTTTTAAAAACAAAAGGAATGTCAACATAAATGTAAGAGGAATAACGTACAAATAGTATTATTTAAAGTAAAATTCAAATTTCAGTAGGGGACCAGGGACCTCTCCTATCCCACTTCCCTCGAACACTACTAACACGTGTCTCCTTCGGACACCCTACTTTCTAATCTTTTTTCAGCCCAAGAAGCACTTCTGGAAGACCTTCACACATATTATTTAATTTAATTTATTTTGGAGCCGAGCTTGGGTACCAGGCTTTGGTTTACAGGCCGGTACCCGGCTCTCTCACATTNGGACACCCTACTTTCTAATCTTTTTTCAGCCCAAGAAGCACTTCTGGAAGACCTTCACACA
Organism: Fraxinus albicans; assembly: GCA_903798335.1. Classification (NCBI taxonomy): domain Eukaryota; kingdom Viridiplantae; phylum Streptophyta; class Magnoliopsida; order Lamiales; family Oleaceae; genus Fraxinus; species Fraxinus albicans. The sequence goes on from CAIGRM010294456.1 coordinate 461, forward strand.
TATTATTTAATTTAATTTATTTTGGAGCCGAGCTTGGGTACCAGGCTTTGGTTCACAGGCCGGTACCCGGCTCTCCCACATTGGGGGGGGGGGGGGTGGATACATTTTTGGGAGGCTTTTTTATTGAGCGGACCCACCTCATTGTGAGGGGACGACTTTACCAGGCCTTTACTAGGTTTGGTAAAGTAGAAAAATCCTTTATTTTGACATGTTTTGTCCAATTCAAAAGAATTAATCGGGCACACTTGTAGGCCTCAAATGCCACTACTTATTTCACTTATAAGTAAATTTGTAGTTTAAACTTAACCAAACGAGATCTCAACTATGTTATATTTTACATTTTGAATGATTAATTACTATGTCACGCGTTCATAACATCATATTGCATCTTATTTCTTTATTTTATATCATAATGATTTTGAAGATTATTCCTTGCTAGACATCGTCTATTTCTTTTTATATGAATTTTAAATCATCTAAATATATTTGTCAAATTATACAAAGTAAAGGTATATCCCATTCTTTAAACACTCATTTTTCCCCCTTTTAGCATGAAATTCGAATGATTTATGTATTATGACCTTATTTGCGCCCCATTTTGGGGTTTTTATTTTGGAATTGTGATTTTTGAAGAATGCGTCGTTAAAAAACAAAAAATTTCAATTTACGTGTAAATTTATTTTATTGAAAATTGTGTGTTCAAAAATAAATTTTGAAAAAATGAATTTTTGTTAAAATAGAACTCAAACAAGGGCTGTATATCGTCAAACTACGCAAAATTGACTAGAGTTTATAATAGTCCATTTAGATCGTCCAATCTTCCTTGTCGACTTTGTTTAGGTTGTCTAGGTGACATTTTAATAAAATTGTATTGTATTTATTTTTGTGTGGCTGAGTGATCATATTTTATAAAAAAATCTAGAAGACACAACTTTTGTATTTAGTTCCTGTTTGGCCCCCATTAAATTAAATTATATTACATTAAATTTTTCTCTCTCTTCATTACAACCAAACATTCATCAGATAAAATAATATTACACACAAATCTAAAACTTTTCGTTACTTTTCTACCACACATTCTCTCATCAATTACTATTCCAAAAATTTTCAACTATGAAAATGCCAAATAATGGGGGCCAAACAGGGGCTAATTAGTTGGAAAATTTTCCAAATAAATTTGACTTAAAAATTATGTATAATCTTAGCCAAACAAGAAGGTAATGCTCTACTAAAACTCCAATAAATTTCATATCAAACATAATTTATTTGTTGAAGGAGACGAATGGTCGTATGGTACCACCTGTAACTATTTCACTATTGCATTATCTTGGTCTACTTTAGGATAAGCCCAATTATTGATTGCCGCGTGTCAATAAGGCGTCGTGTTCAAAATTAAAAAGATGAACGACCAAGACTTTTCTTAGTTAGGCTTTAGATGGGGACTTGGTGTCTGCCAAATGGGTGTCGTGGACGGCTTAGATTTCTCCAGGTTTAATCCAGATTATTCTTGTGATTGGGGTGGGCCCGGCTGGTTCTTATTGCATTTATGTTGCTAGAAAATGTGGCATTTGGAATATAGAACTTGAAGTTGGTGTTCAAATTTTTAAGTAGTAATTGTTGGTATCGACTGGGACAAATTTTATCAGATATTGTTAAATGTGCATCAAAATTTATATAATGGATTGTATATTGTCACATAATAGTCTATATCATTTGTCAATTTAAAACACAATCAATATTTTCATTCAATTATTTTCATCTATATCATATTATGTAATTCATTAAGTACATTTTTATGTACAAATGACAAAATCCAATTTTTGCTAATAACTGAAATTTTAATTAGATCGTTAAATTTAAATTTTAAATTTTTTAACATATCGTTACTTTTCGCATTTGAAGTTGCTGAATTTTTTAAAATTGAATATCATACTTTATTGGGTGTTCCACATAATCGGTGCATAACATATGAATTTACCACTACATCACTTGATAAAAGTGTAAAAATAAAGAAAAATGCAAAGAATGGGGCTCTTAGTTGCTGGCAGTTCAGAGATCGCGAGTTTGATTCGTGGAGCTCTTGGAGGCAGGATTTATCCGGAAGGCAAGAGTTCTCCTAAAAGGAAAGGTGCAACATGTGTTGACTCGTTCGACACTTTAGCAGATCAGTGGTGGGGGCTTTTGGACCTTGGCCAATTTGTGGCACATCTTGTGGTTTACCAGTCTGCATCTTGAGGGGTCAAGGCGTAGACTCCAAGATTAGTCGCTGAAAGTGAACAACTGAGTATCAAAAAAATAAAAAATAAATAAAGAAAACTGCATTATCGAGTCGAAATGTCTTCATGTGGAAAGGCGAAACAATTCGGGCTTATATTCATAAAATTGGGCCACTGAGTTTTTATCAGTCATCATGGGCTGGATCTGCCAATCGAAAACTAGAAAGTTGGATTTCAAATATATGCACTACACCTCCTAAAACCCATTATCTTATTGCCTTGGGGAATTTTCAATTGTAAGCCTAAAAAATATAATTTCAAAAATGTTCAGGTCAAAAAGTCACATCGTAGTTACTCTTTCGTTAAAAAAGTCACATACTCTTTTCATATGATAAAATACGACATTATCATTCATCTTGAATAGTAAATTTCAATTTAGTTTTGATATATATTTCCAACATTTTTAAAAATCAATAAATTCCAAATTAGGGAAAAAATAACAAGTATAGAGCCTAATTTTTGCGATTACCTTTCTATACGAATGTCACTTTTCCAAGTGAAATTGAAATGTAAACAAATAATTTGTTTGCTTCAAGTTTTTTTTTTCCAATGAGTTTTATTTTCTAAACAATTCACTCAAAGGAATACGGGAAGAGTCACAAGATAGATAATAATGTTGTGAAAGCAACATCAACATTGACTTTCAGGAATAAAACGATCCAATTATTTATTGATGTATTACGTCACAGTTGGTTAGTGTCTAGAAAATTACTTCTCATAATGTCGTTTGCTGATGTAATTATATACTCCATTCATCCCATAAATATATGCTTTTTTTTTTTTACACGGATTAAGAAAATGTAGTAATATTGTAGGAAGAATAATTTTTACATAAATTTTTCCTAGTATACCCTACATTAATAATGTTGTGAATAAGAGTAGTTTATATTTGTTGATAATAAGGCATATAGAAAACTAAGAAATAATTATACTCTCATCAAGGTAAGTTACCTATAATTTGGAACATATGAAAAATGAAAACAATCTTATCTTTATGGGACAAATGGAATATTTATTTAAAGAGTAGTGCATGCCACTTATTTTCAACACATCTTCCGATACTTCTAAAATTTGGCAAACTCTCTATACTTCTAGCAGTAGTATTGTGAGTTTGAGGGGGATGTTAGATTATTATTTATTTACTTGTTTCCTATTGTTAGTAGGTTTCCTATTATTGGTACGTTTCCTGTTTTCTATATTTTCTAGTGAGTCTATATAAATACCTTTATTATATAATTTCATCATTAAGTTTTATTGGAATAAGAAGCCCCAGTTTTCTTAATTTCTTTAGTTTAATAATTAATTTTCCTCCGATTTGGTTTCGTTCCATTTTGCTAGAATTTTACTTTTAGAATAGGGAGAATGGTACTTATGAAATTATCGTGAATCATGTTAACGTAACATAATTCTTGGCACAATCATTGATATAATGCCCAGACACTTCATCATTGGACTGTTTTGAACATAATCAACTTTTTCTTCCAATCACGTTTTATCAACTAATATTATGTCACTCCATTAGTCGACCACTTGTTGTCAAAGCAGCACAATCCAATTATCGTAGCGATTAAAATTAATGATTTAAAAAGTAACTTTGTAGCAAAATGAAGTAAAATATGAGACGTTGAATTATATGATTAAAATTATTAAATCTTATCACTAAATGAACTCTGAAAAAGACATTTCCATCGTGAAAATAGACCGAAAAACAGATATGGTTCACAAATCACAAGGAAAATGAACAGATTTTTTAAGCCCCTTTGTGTCCCAATCCACACCATTTCACATCATTTCTTTATCACTGCTCAACTTAGACGCAACGCAACTTCATACAATATTCTTATCTACTCCATATTTCTCCTTTATTGATGGAAGAGTTTTTTAAACAAATAATAAGGACACATTTGGATGAGCTTCAGTTTATTGTAAAACAATTTTTTAATTTTAAAAATAATTTTTGACTTTTATTTATTTAAGTTCAATTAGGCAACAGTACCTTCTCCTCCCGCCAAGTGGTCAACTTTCTTAGTATAAATTGTTTTTTACCATATTCCAATTTTATTTGACATCCTCCAAAAGAGAAAAATTAGAATGGGTTTTAAGAACACTCTAAGATTTTTTTCGTTCTTGTGTTTTCATATGTTTTTTTTTGTTTTGATTGATGCTCAGGTCCCAATTCCACCAAAGCTAGATGGGTTCTGGTATGAGAACCGACCGGCGGAGGCTGACTCGATATTCATCGAGGCGTTTTTTGACCCAGTTTGCCCCGACAGCAGGGATTCATGGCCGGGTCTTAAAAAAGCCCTCCACCACTATGGCTCTCGCGTTACACTCCTTGTCCACACCTTCCCTTTACCGTAAGTTTGTATTTTTTTTATTTCTGGTAATAAAATGATTAGTTCAGTTTAATTATAGAAATGTTCGATTCTTGAATCTTGATGGTGTTTTGCTTTTTTGCTTAGTACGCAATTGATGGGCAGTAATTATTTTGATCTGTGTATGTTAACTGTGTCTTTTAACACTTTGGATTAATGGAGTTTGTTTATCTTGGGAACCCTGTGAATTTTAGAAAAATAAAAAATGTGTGAATTATTTCTCTATTGGTATTCCATACATGTATTTGTGCCATCTATTATATATAGTTATATGAAGTAATTTTTGGGGTGCATTTATGTGTACTTTGCGTATTTTCTTATTGCTTTTCAGATGGTTATCTCTATTGATAGTATGATTGGGGCTTAATCAGTAACATTCTTGTGATAAATTACCATAATCTCTTTTGTGTAGAAAAGATTTTATTGAGATTAAATGTCCTTGCCATTCACATAAAGATTACAATCAGTGAACGAGATTATTCAGAGAATTGGATTGTGTCTTGTGGATAATGTAGAAGTAGTAGGTGAAGTTGTTAAGGAATGGAAAAATGCACTTCTCCTCCAACTTAGCCTCTTTTTGGGTTTCATTTTTTTTTTTTAATTAAAAATTTTCTTTTCAAGAAATGAATGGAGAATAAGTAGTACTTGTGGTCCTACAAAATGTTTAGTTAAGATTAAAGTCTGACTCTGAAAATTAACTTTTTAGAAATAAAAATGAAACCCAAACAGAGGCTTAAGCAATGTTATGCTCTTTTTCTTTGTAGATGTGTCAATTGATGGATAGAGACACAGGCTGATGTTTTTCTTTTGAAATTGCAGTTACCATGACAATGCTTTTGTTTCCTCCCGTGCATTGCATATAGTCAACAAGTTAAATTCTTCAGCCACCTACAATTTATTGGAGGCATTTTTCCAGCAACAGGTGAGATTGATGTCATATTAGAAGTGTATAGATCTCTTTCTGAAAGGGTTTAAGCAGCCCTTGCATGAACTCTAGCTCCCTACAATGACAAGCTGATGCAGTTCTTCACCTCCTCTATGTGGTTTATGCATAGCTACTTCTTTGCTTTTTTCTGGCTTTGGTTTGATCTCTCCGGCATCTGGAATTTGATCCAATTAATTCATGATTTTAGAGTTCTGTTCTGTTTTCATTTTTTATGCATCAATGACTTTGTGCTTCCGTCATCAACTGTTCAATGAATATGCCATACTTTTCTATTAGAGTGTTCTGTAATTTCTATCATCCTGCCCTTTGATTACTACCTGATATTGTACCTTATTTCATGGTAGCTTGAGCATTGCCTACGTATTTTGAAAATATTTGTCAATTCCCTTGATCACTTATACTTCAAATACTCGAGAAACTAAGAATCCTAAATACATAATTTTTGGCCCATGGATTGAATTTAAAGTGGAATCAAGTTAAATTTAACAAGAGGGTATCTTAAATGTATGTTGTAGTTCATGGAAGTTTTATCTGTTGGCCTCCAAGTAATTATGCATACATGTCATGTAGTGAGCTGCAATGTGCAAGGATGAATTCAAAAATTGTCTGTGCTGAGTTTTCTCACCACTCTCGAATGCCATTTTAAGGAACTTTTGTGATATCAATTAGTATCTTGAGTTCTCCACAAGGTATTGTATTAAACCGCTTGATTTGAAAGATATGACCGCTTGTAGATCATTTAAATATTTTTTAACACGCCTTCTCATGTGTAGGCAAGGTTCATTTTTATCAATAGAACCTAACACGTGCATGATTTATTGGTGACGACACTTGAATCCAGAATCTTTTTCCGTTGTGATACCATATTAAATCACTTGGTCTGATGTCTTTCACAATGGTTGTCCCTTGATTTATGACTTTGTTGGGTCAAATCCTTCCAGAACAAAACACATTTAATCAATGTTACATAACATTTCATAGCGAACATATTTATATTTCAATGATTTTGGCTTCACTAATGTATGCACCCTATCATCTTTGTGATGTAATTGTAATTATAACCCTTGCACATTATTATCGCAGTGTTACCTAATTATTATATTATCAAATTTTATTGGTTTTGAAGCTGAAATTCTGAGAGTGTTGAACAGGAAAAGTTCTATGGTGTAGCAACCTTTAACACGTCTAGGGCAAATGTTAATGATCAAATTGTGAAGTTTGTAACGAAAGCAGTTGGAACCTCTTATTATTCTGCAATAAGATCTGGCTTCACCGACTCCAAAACAGACCATGCAACGAGAATTGCCTTCAAGGTAATGTTGTATATCTCGCTCTGTATTACCATTATTGGACAAACTCTACATCATTACTCCTGGGAGAGAGACTAGCTTTCCGCAGAGAGTTCCGGGTAGGGTGGCCTTATTCTTGGAAACCATCCCTACTGGATTGCATGTGTATCTTTTGGTTTCTTGTTAAATAATGATTTGCAGGGTTGCCCATTTTTCTTTTTGTTTTCATTCTGCTTAAGAACTCCTATATCCAATCTTACTAGCTTGTTTTCACAGTATGGTTGCTCACGAGGGGTTTACGGGACACCTATTTTCTTTGTAAATGGATTTGCCTTACCTGACAAGGGCTCACCTCTAGACTACCATGGATGGAAAGGAATCATCAATGCGTTACTGGCTAACAAGGTGGAGACTGCAGAGGAGCCTCCTATACATTTCTTCCTATGAGTAAATTGCTCTGTGAATACTGTTTATTTTCCTTGTGTACCCATTAGTGTTGGTTTGTATGTAGACAAAAAATATGTCTTTAATTTCCAATAATGCTAAAATATGTGGAAATTGCCTGAGAGAATGGTATATATGTTTGTGGCTTTGAGAACACTAGGGTGATTTTGCCACAGTTGAGCCTTTTTGTCGACTTCTGTGTGCATGTCAATCAATCTTTCCTATTTAACGTGCTGTTTTTGGTTGCAATTTGAATTTATATACCCTCACTAATTTACTTTTGCTTCAAACAGAGTGGAAATTTCTTGATGACAAAGTAAAGTAAGAGAATACGTAAAGTAACGACCAGTTATAATCACTTAAACATACCAAAGATGCTCGTATTTTATGTCCGATAGCACTCTATTCGAATCTTCAATTTATGGGGAGTTATGATACAAAATTTAGATTGTCTTTCCAATAAACTTGACTTTAAAATATTTTCTCATTTTTAATTGTATATTTTTTATAAAAAATTTACTTCTTACAAATTCTATATTCTAAAAATTGGGGACAGTGTCAAAAAATTAAGGAAGTTAATTATTTTTATTATTTAATGACATTGACAAAGCCCTTGATCTTGTCGAAGATGCATGCTACCGCAGCTTCGCAGCTGAAGAGAAAGGAGCCTAAATTGACTAACGCAATTCAATTATCCCATTCTCTGCTGTGATGTAAGTGTGCATTGGGCTGTTTTGTTGTACATTCTCGGATACATAGGAAGATTCCTTTCCAATTATGTATTAGAAAGGAATTTGCACTTTATATCATTTTTTGGCTTTACATTTCCATGAATGTCACCTTTTGAAAGTCTTTGCAAAATATCATTTTTGCCCTTTGACTATATGAAAAAGTTATAAAAAAAAATAAAAAGAGGTCCCAAAATTTTTGAAATAAAAAAAATATGAAAATAAAAAACTACACACACCATAATTCTCTCTCATGCAAAATTTCCTAACCCTTAAAAAGACGAGTCACACTCTCTCACATTCAAAATCTCAAACCCTTTGCAATCACTCCTATAATGCAGTCGTAATTCACCCACTCTCTCACTCTGTGCCAACTACTATCATGTTAGTCGCCACGCTAGTTTCTACCCACCACCAGCTCAATCTCCACTCATCTATCAATTGCCGATTCCACTGCCCAAAGACTAAGGTTTATGCTTCTAATTTTTAGCATACTATATGATCTAATGTGCATTAGTTTATATTCTCTTGCTAGGATTTGTCTTGTGGGGTTGTAGATTATACATATAAAGGAAGCTTGAGGCACGTGGGGAGTGAAAGATCAAGGGTAATTACATCTATTGCAATATCATACTATAAGTGATATAATTTTTTGACTACATATATGATGTCATGACACTATGATAGGCAAAGCTCGTACCTAGGAGGCAATCGGGGATGCCTCCATCTGAAATGCAACCACTAGAACAATCATCTAATTTCCTTTTCATGCCAACACTTGGAACTTATTTAACTAGTGCTGCGCAATTTACCAACTATTCTCCTCCAGTTAATGAGCCAACCAGTTCAACAATGGGGAATCTCCACTTAAATCCATGGAGGAAGACTTGTAAGAGATATAGAATCAAGAAAGAGAGAGGAAGATGACTGCCATAGCAAAAAATAGAAGGATTGTTCGAGGGTCCGTTCCATTTGCATTTCCAAGAATAAGAAAAAATTCAACAACTCAATAGTATTTTCATTTTGTTTAATGGATATAATTTGGTTTGGAAGACAATAAAGAATGATCTGGTGTAATTTTTGTAACGAAGACGAAACAATGATCTATCTAATCATGAGTTAAATTGCTATTTTTGCATATCAGTTGAATGAAAATATGCTTCTTGGTTTACTGTTGGAATGCTTCTTTGAATTGCTATTTTTTTGCATAACAAGTGATATGCTTCTTGGTTTACCGTTGAGTGAGATGGCAGCATATGAAATGAACTTACCATTATGAGAGGCATTTGATGAGAGAGTATTAGGCTGACTTAATAGATTATTCAGACATCATTTAAAGACTGTTCATTAACAGACAGATAATTACATTCCAGCAATAAAATTTACCCTTGTTGATTGTCAAGTTACCCTCCCGTAACGTCGTTAAACTGGTCTTATTTATATTTTGGTCTCAATGAGGACATTGATATTATATTTCTATAGTTGATATGGTATTAATGCACTTAATTGCCATAAAACATGCTATGGAAAACTTGGAAGGAAAAAACTACTTTAATTTTATTGATTTTGGTCCACCCTGTCAAGATATTTAACATCGTTACGTTCACGTATGATTTTCATCTACCACTCGGGTTTTTTTGTCCATATGGATGAATGGATTTTAAATGAGCGATGGGTGGATAACTTTGTTTAAAATTAGATGAATAATTAGTAACTTTTTATTTTTAAGTAATTAAGTAATTTGTAATTAGTACATAACGTCCCACCTTTCAATGTTATTGTGGAAAACTTCCATACATTTTATATTTTGACATTTTCACGTTTTATTGCCAAAATGTCATTTTTATCTATTTTCTCAATTAAAAACTGTGAAATGAAGAAAATACCTTTCCCTTTAAATAAAACAAAAGGAAAAGAAAAAAATTAATTGCAAACATAGTCCAAACTTTTTAACAAGCACAAATGAGTCTCAAATAAATTACTAAAAGAGTAATTAGCACATAATGTCCATACCTTTCACTATTATTGCGAAAAACATCCATACCTTTTATTTTCTTTGGCATTTTCTTCCTTAATTATAATTTGATAACTCAAATCATCATTTCTATCCATTTTCACCCAATTTCTCAATAAAAAATAGTGGGATGACGAATATACCCTCATATTTAAATAAAAAAGCTAAAGAATTAATTGCAACAATTGTCTCAATTTTTTAAAAAAGTACAAACGAGTCCCCAATAAATTATTAAAAATTTTAAAAACAAAAAAAATTTAAAAAGTGCAAGCGAGTCCCTAATAAATTATTAAAGAATTAGAAATTTTAAAAATATATTTTTATTTAATATGAGAGCATATCATTATTTCACAGTTTTTTATTGAAAAAATGGATAGAAATGATGGTTTGCGTTATCAAAATACAATCAAATGAAAAAATGCCAAAAAAATAAAAGATAAGGATGTTTTTGGCAACAATAGTGAAAGGTAGGGATATTATGTGCTAATTACCATTTTAATAATTTATTTGATACCTATTTGCGCTTTTCAAAAAAAGTTGGGACTATATTTGTAATTAGTTTTTTTCTTTTTCTTTTGTTTTATTTAAAGGAAATTGTATTTTCGTCATTTCAAAATTTTTAATTGAGAAAATGGATGAAAATGATACTTTGCGCAATGAAAGGTGGAAATATGGATGAAAATACTAAAAAATGAAAGATTGAGACGTTTTTTTACAGTAACAATCAAAGATTGAGACTGGTATTTACCCCATAAGTAATAATTGAAGTGAGAAGTGAAATGTTAGAGACGTATTATTTAATTAACTCTGGAAAAAGCCCTTTATTAAGGATAATGATGAATGTACACTCTTCGATTTACGTTCATTTTCACATTCCCCTCTCACATGTCTCACATGAAAGCGTGGGTCGCGTGGGATCCCCAGGAGAGGGGATGTCAAACTTGACATGCAATCAAGCATGGTCCATTAATTAAACGGGGGCGGCGGCTGTGCATTCCGAGTCAAAATTGCGTCATCAAACTATATATATTAAAAGAAATCTGCTTTCTCCAACACAAATATCTTGAATCACACCACCCAAATAAATTTCCCTTCCAGTCCAGAATCCAACTCCCATCATTTCTCTATATAGAAAATTTGCTTAAAAGTATGCAGCGTGAAGAAATGGTGATCGATGAACGGATTTTAATAGTGGGTGCTGGTATATCCGGTCTCTCAACGGCTTTGGGGCTTCACAGGTACATGAAAATCTGCATGTTTAAAGCTTAAAAATTATACTTTATGACTAAATTATAAGTTTTGTATGTATTTACATTATTATAGGTTGGGAATTCGAAGCCTGGTTTTGGAATCATCGGACAGTTTAAGGATCTCTGGGTTTGCTCTTACCATGTGGAGTAATGCCTGGAGGGCACTTGATGCCCTCGGCATTGGAGAGTATCTCAGGACTAAGTCTGTACAAATTCATGGGTATGGTTGCAAATTAATCGCTCTTAGTAGGCTTGATATACTGACATTGTGCCCATAATTTTTGAATTTGCTTGCTGTTTTTGTTAGTGCAGGTTTCAGATTTTTTCTCCGGAATCAAGCCTGCCCTCTTCGGAGAAACCCCCCCAAGCAGAAGTGAATTTGTGAGTAATTTTTTGTTTTCCTTACGATTTTGTCGCATTCTTTGCTAGGAGAACAATTCGTGTTCGTATTTGTATGTGAAAGACAGCCCTCCCAGACAGCCCCAAAATAGTTTTAACTTCTTGATCTCTGTGTGAGGATTATAAAATAATAGAGAATTATAGACAATTTTGCAACTATTGATTCTTATACTTGTGGATATTGGTCTTCGGTTGATCCTCTAAAGTAGAATTTACTACTTACTATGAAGAATTGGATGATGTCTTAATGAATTTAGACTTCACAAGTTTTCAAAGGGGTATTTTGAAATTATTTATTGAATAATGCTATTTAACACGAACGGTGCTCAGCACTAGTCTAAGCGGCTGTTGAGGCCCACCAAAACTCGTCTATTGGACAAATATAGGTGGACCTCCATTGCTTTTTAGATTGATACTAAATCATTGGTGCTAAATAGCATTATTCTTATTTAATACAGGGAAGACGTGTGAAACATTACGTAATTACCAATTTGACCAATTTTCATCTTCTCTCCCGAATTTGGTCCTTTAAGAAATTTTATCTAATTTTTGTTTCTATAGGCTTGCTTACTCCAGATATATGTTGTCAAACTACTTATAATCAGAGAAAATTTCATAAATAATGCTGATTTTCAAAGATTTAAATAGAAAATAAGAGTTCATTCTTTTTCGTGACCATGAGGGCAGCAGTGGTGGTGGTGGGTGAAAAATCTGGAAATCAGGCTGCTTATGGATGAATTTTGCAATGGATATCTTAAAAGTTGTCCTACAATTGAAAATCACTTATATTCTCATTTGTTCAAACAATTGAGAATATTGTTTAATGATTGTGATATGATGCAGGGGCAACACCGAAGTCAGATGTGTGAAAAGGAAAGATTTACTAGAAACCTTGGAGAAAGAACTCCCGAAAGGAACTATTAGATATTCTTCCAAGCTCGTTTCCATAGAGCAAACAGGGAACTTCAAATTGGTGCACCTTGCAGATGGTTCAGTTATCAAAACCAAGGTAAATTCGTGTCATTTGAACATATGCCTTCCCAACGTTTGTTTGTAATTTGGTATTTATTGATGTATAAATGGATCAATATATAGATCTTATGCTTCATTCTCGACCGACTAATTGTATTCTGCTCTTGTTGAAGGTCTTGATTGGATGTGATGGAATCAATTCAACGGTGGCAAAATGGTTGGGCCTTCAGAATCCGGTTAATGTTGGACGATCAGCAATTAGAGGCTTTCTTAACTACGCCAATGGCCATGGCTTTGAGGCGAAGTTCCACGCATATTTTGGAGGAGGAGTCCGTTATGGTTTTATTCCTTGTGATGACAAGAGCATATATTGGTTTTGCACGCTTACTGCATCGATTTTCAATTGTAAGCCATTTGACTTATTGTTCCAAGTCTCATAACATAAGTCAATACTTCCAGTAAAATTTATGCCTAGAAGTTGAATGCCATGAGAATAAATTTTGCATTGTATTCGTTTAATGGAGCTTCTCTTTTCGATTTATTGCAGATGATGAAAATGAGCAAAATCCACTCAAAATGAAGCAATTTGTATTAAGCAATATTCAGAATGCACCAAAACGAGTATCTGATATTGTAGAGAGAACCGAGCTAGATTGCATTTCTTATGCTCCTCTAAAGTTCAGATCACCATGGAATATTTTACTTGGACATATTGTTCAAGACAATGTTTGTGTAGTTGGCGACGCCCTTCATCCCATGACACCTGATATTGGTCAAGGTGGGTGTTCGGCTTTAGAAGATAGTGTCATTCTTGCAAAATGCCTTGCAGAAGCTTTATTGACAAAGACATCTGACAACGCTGAAGAAGATGGAGAATATGGGAAAATGGAAAGGGGGCTGCAAAAGTATGCAAAAGAGAGGAGATGGAGAAGTTTTAGTCTCATTAGCATGGCCTACATTGTTGGAATGATACAAGAGAGCAATGGCAAGGTGATGAGTTTCTTGAGGAAATCCTTTTTCTCTAAATATTCTGTTGGGATTGCGACGAAAATGGCTGATTTTGATTGTGGGAAGCTAATGATTTCTTAAAATAGCTTTATTTTATATTATTCAAATATGAAATAAAGCCCTTATGCGTTGCCCAATCAAGCGTCTGTGCTTCTTAGGATCAGACATCAAGGAATCTGCCCGTGCCACTAACTTTGTGCCCTTAGGCATAGGTACCGGTACTGATTTGGCTCCAATGAGGCCTGCGTCCCGTATGAGATCGATAATGTATTTCTTCTGATTAATATACATCCCATTTGCATTTCGTACAATTTCCAATCCCAAGAAGTACTTTGCATAGCCTAGATCCTTGACGGTGAATGCTTGTTGTAAGAAATTCTTTGTTTCGATGATATCCTTTTCGTTCGAACCAATGATAAGGACATCATCAACATGCACCAGTAGAAAAAGAGTTTTCTGAGAAAAATGTTTAGTAAATAAACAATGATCATGGGATGATTAACGGAAACCAAAACCCTGAAGCTTAAGACATAATTTTGTATTCCACTATCGCGAGGCCTGCTTTTAGCCATATAAACTCCGCTTAAGTTTACGAACTTGCGATGTTGTTGCCTTGTTGTAACCCTCAGGAGGCTTCATATAAACCTCCTCTTCCAGAAAACCATGAAGGAAAGCATTGTTTATATCTAATTGGTGAAGAGGCCAACCTTTCCCAGCCACAAGTGCCAGAAAAATTCTAACCTTAACAAGTTTAGCAACAGGTGAAAAACTGTCAAAGTAATCTATTCCTTGCATTCGATGGTACCCTTTTGCAACAAGCCTAGGCTTGTACCTATCCACTGTACCATCTGCATGAAACTTAATTTTGTATACCCACTTTGAACCAATAGCTTGCTTGTTAGGTGGAAGTGTCGTTAATTCCCAAGTTTGATTAGTCTCCAGTGCATCGAGTTTGTGTTGCATAGCTTTAGTCCATTCCTCACTTTTGCTAGCTTGACTGTATGAATCAGGTTCCTAAGCAATTGATACATTTGCCAGAAATGTACTATATGAAGGTTGAAGTGGGGGGGAGATAACAAAGGGAAAAGTAGGTGGAGTATACACATTATGTGGTGGAGAGACCCTCTTACAGCATGAAACAATATCAACAATTGGCAAAGCCTCCGTGGTAGTAACATTGGTGATGTAGTCCTATAACCAAGATGGTTGGGATTTAGTTCTAGCACTCTGTGTAAGAAATGGAACATGTGATTCAGGGTGAGGTGAAGATTCAAAAGAAGCTTCAGAGGTGGACTGAGTCTCAAGGAAAGGCACCTGAATGAGGGGAACAGAGTTAGAGGAAACATCAGGGGGAAATGAAATGTCTTAGAGTGTCTACATGAGGTAAAATAGGCAAAGGAGCAGGACCAGCATTATTTTGTGAATTGTCCATATTTTGATCATCATCAGAATCATGAAATAAAGGTAAGGAAGGTTGGGACTCAACTGACTGATCATGTTTAAAAGGGAAAATTGACTCAAAAAATTCAATATCTCTAGAGACATGTATCTGTTTAGTGTCGACATCAAACACCTTAAACCCCTTTTGACCATGATTATATCCAAGGAAGATACATTTGTGAGACCTGGACTCAAACTTGGTTTTATATGGTTTGGTATTCGCAATGTAACACAAGGAACCAAAGGTTTTAAACAAAGAATAGTCAGGTTTGTGTTCAAATAACTTCTCAAAAGGAGTTTTCCATTGTAAAATCTTGGTAGGAAGTCTATTTATAATGAATGTTGCCATCAACAAGGAGTATGGCCAGAATATTTTTGGTAAAAACGCTTGGAACTTCAAGGATCTAGCAATTTGGAGTAAGTGTTTGTGTTTTCGTTCTACCATCCCATTTTGTTGGGATGTATGGACGAAGTTCTATGGTGAATAATCCCAAACATTTTGAGTATGCTTTGACACTCATGAACTAGAAATTCAGTTCCATTGTCGGTCCGTATACATTTGACCCTCTTATTGAACTGTGTCTCAACCATTCTAAAGAAATTATCCAAAGTTTTTATAACTTGTGTCTTATGCATTAAAAGGAAGGTCCAAGTGGATCGATTGTAATCATCAACTATAGTGAGCATATAGGGAGTTGCAGTGAGTGAAACTTGTTTATATGGCCCCCAAAGATCAACATGTATAAGGTCAAAAATGGATTGAGTATGAATGGTGTTGATAGGAAAAGAGCTCCTTTACTGTTTAGCCTTGTGACAAACTTCACAGTGTTTAAGGATATCAGATTTTTTTGGGAGATGTTTAAGGAAATCTAAATATTGCATAGCATGATAGGATATATGCCCAAGTTTATTATGCCATTCAAGAAAACGATCAGTGGATGAGGAATCAGAAATTTTATTGATGTCAAAAAACTGATTACATGAAGCAGTACACTTAGGAAATTCAGATTGAGCTATCTGTTTATCTCTACTTCTATTTTCTTCGAAAATAAAGCTAGACTCATCTAACAAATATAATTTCCCTACAAGCTTGCTAACTGCCAACATTTTTTTCATTCTGCAGGTCCTGCAATAAACAAGAATTAGGATAAAAGGTTAATTTCCTTTTGATTGGGTGATCTTTGGTACTGACAAGAGATTGAACTTGAAACTAGGGACATATAAAGTATTTGTTAGATGTAATTTGGGGTGTAATTCAACATTACCGATGTGCTTTACTGACTTATTTGTTCCATCAGGTAGGCAAATAAGAGTGGATTGTGTTACATGGGTTAATTGTGTCATTAGATTCAAGTCTGTGCAAATGTGATTACTGGCTCCTATATCAATGATCCAGGTCCTTGGTTTCACACGATCAGAAACAGCTAAAGAGGAATAATGTGAAGTCATACCTGCATACTCCGTAATGTATGCAAAGTTCACCTTATTTTCTATATTCATCAGCTTCTATCCTCTCAGTGCTTTCAGTACTTCATGTGTAACCAGATTAGCTAAACTTGAGGATGTCGCCATATCCACTTTCTTGTTCTGATGAGCTTTATCATCCTCAAAATCCAAAGGTGTATCGATCATATTAATAGAAAATTGTCCATCTCCAAAACTCCTAGGCCTCTGTTCCTTTGGCATCTTATACCAATCTAGATATCCTATCAACTTGAAGCATCCATCTCTTGTATGACCTTTCATATTGCAGTGATCACAACGATATAATTTTTTCTCATTCCCAAACCTTTTATAATTTCCTCTGCCTACACCATATCTGACAGTATTTCTATTGAAAGTACCTCTACTTCCATTCTCTCTTTTGTAATCCATGGACTTAACTAACATAGCTGTATTATCATTTGAATCAAGGAAAATATTGTGTACCTCTCTCTGTTTTTCAACTCTTAACACCATGGAATATGCTTCATTGACAGAAGGGAGCGGATCCATGGCCAACACTTGATTTCTTATATGATCAAATGTATCATTTAGTCCCATTAGAAACTACATCATCTAATTGGAAGCAGTCAGATCTGAGATTTCCTTTGATGCTGAACAAGTACAGGTAGGTATTGGCATTAGACACGTCAATTCATCCCACAGTTTTTTAAGTTTGGTGTAATACTTTTCAACTGTCAAAACTCCTTGTGAAATGTTGCTGATTTCTCTTTGTATCTGATATAATGTTGGGTCATTGCACTCACCATATCTCTCCTTCAATTCGAACCATAAATCCTGAGCTGATTTGGTATAGATGAAGGCTTCCAACAATGTCTTTTGCAATATAATTCAACAACCATGACCTAACCATACAGTCTACTCGAACCCACTGCTCGATTTTAGATACATTTTCTGTGGGTCTATTACACTTTCCATCAATGAAACCCAATTTCATCTTAGCTCCTAAAGCTATGATGATAGATCTACTCCAACTTAGATAATTTCTTCCTGTCAATACTGAAGTAACTAAAACCATACCAGGATGATCTGAATTTTGAAGATCTAATGGATCTCTATTTGAATATTCATTTCCTGCTGTTTCGTCCTCAGTATCTGATCCGATGCCATTCTTTCTTCAGTTAATTAATTAATTTGTCAATCAAAAAACTTTGAATTAACAACCTGCTCTGATACCATGAGCAAAAGTAGCTGAAGAATATTTAGAGGAAATGATTTTATTGAATCAATCGAATTACACTAAATGAAAGCATTGCAATATATATAGCCGCAAGGGAAAAACTATTGTCCAATAATAGGTTGACAACTCATCAAGATAAAAACGGTACTAATAGAAAAGGAATAAAAGGGAAATGAAAAAAACGTAATATGAAAACACGACTATAGACTATTGCTGAAAGCTAAAAGTATTCTTCTTCCTTCTAACGGATGCTGCAGGTGGACTTCTTCACTTTCACTTCTTCATTATTCCTTCAAAATTGCTCTGTGAATATCTATTTATTTTCCTTATGTACCCATTCGTGTTTGTTTTTAGCCCCTGTTTGTCTACCATTTTTTCAAAAATTGTTTTCTACAGTAAACAATCTCTTCCAAATATTCACCCAATAAAATATTCTACACATAAACTAATAAAATTACTTTAAATTTCAACCACACATTCTCCAAAAAATACTATTCATTACACCATTTCCCTCCCCCATAATAGTAGACAAACAAGCTGTTAATTGCTAGAGAGAACACTAGGGACGTGATTTTATCATAGTTGAGCCTTTCTGTCGATTTTCGTGTGCATGTTGATCAGTCTTTTCTCGAGTAACATTCTGCTGTGTATGGTTGCAATTTGTATGTCTATATCTTCGTTGATTGGCTTTTGCTTCGAACATGGAGTGGAAATTTCTTAATGACGAAGGAAGTAAAATAACTCGTAAAGGAATTCCATGTTATGGCCAGTCATCACTTCAATATACCACATATGTCTGAAGGCGCTAGCTTTAGCCGCATCTTCAATATGGGGAATACGATACAGAATTTAGATTTGTCCCTTGAATACACTTTTCAACTATTCAGAAAAAATAACTTTTTACAATTTTTTTTTTATATTAAAAATGTAGCTCAAACGAGGCTAAAATTTACAACATGGGATTATTTTAAAAAATTAAACCCTTATTTGGAGGGGATTAAAATCAATTTTTTAATAAATTTTAATAAAAGTTAATAAAATGCTTTATAGAAAAGTCGTGGGTCTAGCAGTATAAAATTATACACAGGATAAAAATCGTGATTAAAATTAATTATTAACTTTTAATTTAGACCTTCAAAAATAAAGAAGTTTTGGTGGGATTAAAATCAAGTTTTTAATAGATTTTAATAAAAAAATGATTCAATCTATTGAAAAGTTTTGAATCTCAGAAAATATTTAATTAAAATTATTTGTTAACTTTAATTTATATCAAATGGGGCTTAATATAATATTAGACTTTGTTTGGTGGGAATTAAAAATAGATTTTTTAATAAATTTTAATAAAAATGATAAAATATATGATTAAAAATTGTAAGACATATAAATATATAATTAAAATTAATTATTAATTTAGACTTAAATTAAAAGTTGGAACGAAGACTCATCGAAGCCTTTTACTTTTGTGCTACATGCATGCTACCGCAGCTTCGCAGCAGGAGAGAAAGGTCCTGAAAGGAGCCTAAATTGACTCACGTAATTGTGACTGCTATGACGTAATTGTGCGTTTGTCTGTAGTTGGTGTACATTCTCGGATATATAGGACTCATTACCCTCCCCGTGTCGTAATCATCAAGTTATCATTTCCGTTTACTTCTTAACCGGCGGCTATGGTTTCCAAGCAAAGTTACGTAAGCGTTTGCGTCATTAATAATTTTCTCCTGCCCGGTCGCATCCTGATTGAACTATAGAGCTTGTTTGGGATAGATTTTTGAGGGGAGAATTGATTTTGAATAGTGATATGATGGGAAATGTGTGGTTGAAAAAGAAGAAAAAATTATTGATGTGATGAAAAAGATTATTTTATTGAAGAATGTGTGGTTGAAAATTAGAATTGATTTAAGCCAATTAAAATTGAAAATATGGTCGTTATTGGGTCTCATTCGTCTAATAAAAGTCAACAATAACGACTATATTTTCAATTTTAATCTGATTTTAATCTCTCTCAAACAAACTCTTAATCCCTCCCAAACAGGGCTATATATAAACAAATCTTCTTTCTCCAACACAAATATCTTGAATCACACTACCCAAAAAAATATATATACTGCCATTCCAGTTCAGACTCCAACTCCCATCATTTCCTTTCGAAAAAAAAGGGTTGCATAAAAGCATGGAGCAAAAAGAAACTGTCATCGATGAACAGATTTTAATAGTGGGTGCTGGTATATCCGGCCTCTCCACGGCTTTGGGGCTTCACAGGTACATGAAAATCTGCATGTTTTAGCTAAGCTTAAAAGTTATACTTTATGAGTACTTTATATATATGTTTGCATTGGTATAGGTTGGGAATTCGGAGCCTGGTTTTGGAATCATCGGACAGTTTAAGAATTTCTGGGTTTGCTCTTACCCTGTGGAGTAATGCCTGGAGGGCACTTGATGCCCTTGGCATTGGAGAGTATCTCCGGACTCTGTCTGTACAAATTCATGAGTATGGTCGCAAATTAATTGCTCTTTGTAAGCTTGAAATACTGGCACTGCGTTCATAAATTTTGAACTTATTTGCTGGTTTTGGTTGGTGCAGGTTTCAAATTTTTTCTCCGGATTCAAGCCTGCCCTCTTCCGAGCAATCCCCCAAAGCAGAAGGGAATTTGTGAGTGTTTTATCCTCCAATTTATCTATCCATTTCGCTGTTCTTTTTCTTTTTTGTCTTATTCTTTGTTACAAACAATTCGTGTTCATACTTGTAAGTAATAGTCTGGACAAATTAGTTTAACTTCTTGAGCTTTGACGAGGATTTTAACATATTAGAGATTTATGGACAATGTTGCAACTATTGATTCTACTACTTGTTGATATTGGCCTCCGGGTTATCCTATACGATAGTGTTTACTATTTAGTATCAAGAATTGTATGACGGCTCAATGAATTTAGACTTGAAAAGTTTTCAAAGGATACATTAGAATTATTTATCGGATAATTGACAGTGGATTCAGCAAATATAGGTGGGCCTCCATTGCTATTTAGATTGATGATATACACCAGTAGACAGTAGTTCTAAATAGTATTATTCTTATGTAATATAGGGAAGACGTGTAAAAGAGTACTTAACCAATTTGACCAATTGTCATTTTCTCTCCACAAATTGGTCTTTAAGAAATTTCATCTGATTTTTGCTTTAGGTTAGCGTACTCCTGAAATATTGTCAAACTATTTATAATCAAACAAAATCCGGAAATTGGACTGCTTATAGATAACTTTTGCAATGAAGTTATGTTCTTAAAAGTTACAATAGAAAATCACTTACGACTCTTTTGTTCAAAGAACTGAGAATATTGTTTAACAAGTTGTGATATGATGTAGTGGCAACGGTGAAAGTAGATGTGTGAAAAGGAAAGATTTACTAGAAACCTTAGAGAAAGAACTACCAGAAGGAACTATTAGATATTCTTCGAAGGTCGTTGCCATAGAGCAATCAGGGAACTTCAAATTGGTGCACCTGGCAGATGGTTCAGGTATCAAAACCAAGGTAAATTCGTGTTATTTGAACATATGCTTTTCCAATGTTTGTTTATAAATTGGCATTAATTGACATAATGGATATATAACTTTTATGCTTCATTCTAGACCAACTAATTATATCCTGCTGTTGTTTAAGGTCTTGATTGGATGTGATGGAATCAATTCAACGGTGGCAAAGTGGTTGGGACTTCAGGATCCGGTTAATGTTGGACGATCAGCAATTAGAGGCTTTCTTAACTACCCCAGTGGCCATGGCTTTGAGGCGAAGTTCCATGCATTTTTTGGAGGAGGAGTCCGTTATGGTTTTATGCCTTGCGATGACCATAGCATATATTGGTTTTGCACACTTACTCCATCAATTTTCAATTGTAAGCCATTTGACTTAATTTGTTCCAAGTCTCATCACATAAGTTAATGCTTTCAGTAAAATTTATGACTAGAAGTTGAATGCCATAAGAATAAATTTTGCATTGTATTGTTTTAATGGAGTTTCTCTTTTCGATTTATTGCAGATGATGAAAATGAGCAAAATCCACTCAAAATGAAGCAATTTGTATTAAGCATTCAGAATTTACCAAAACGAGTGTCTGATATTGTAGAGAGAACCGAGCTGGATTGCATTTCTTATGCTCCTCTAAAGTTTAGATCACCATGGAATATTTTACTTGGACATATTGTTCAAAACAATGTTTGTGTAGTTGGCGATGCCCTTCATCCCATGACACCAGATATTGGTCAAGGTGGGTGTTCAGCTTTAGAAGATAGTGTCGTTCTTGCAAAATGCCTTGCAGAAGCTTTATTGACAAAGACATCTGGCAACGCTATAGAAGATGGAGAATATGTGAAAATGGAAAGGGGTCTGCGAAAGTATGCAAAAGAGAGGAGATGGAGAAGTTTTAGTCTCATAAGCACGGCCTACATTGTCGGAATGATACAAGAGAGCAATGGTAAGGTGATGAGTTTCTTGAGGAAATCCTTTTTGTCCAAATATACTGGCGAGATTTTGATGAGAATGGCTGATTTTGATTGTGGGAAGCTAATGATTTCTTAAAGTAGATTGGAAATAATCGAATTCTCTGTGTCTTGCTTAGAAGCTGTCCAAGTGGGATGAGACTTTGTGTATGTCTTGGGTCAGGTCTAATTGTCTAAATGCACAGTCATCTTATATTACGCGTTATCGTAAAATAAAGCAAAGCACGTATGCCTTGCACACCTGTTTATAGAGCCCGGAGTTGATCTACTTCACTTCTCTTCTTTTCTCTTCCATTCGACACACGATAGAAGCTCGTAATGGAGCCATACGAGGTAGAAGTGTAGTCACAATGGTTCTAGTTGCATTTTTCTTTGAATTGAAAAGATAAATCTTTATATATATATTTTTAAAGGTGATGAATTTTTCCTGCTGTAGTGTATTTTAACTTGTTTATATGCAATTTTTTGGATTAAATTTCCTAGTTGTCACAAAACTTCTTCAAATGTTTTTCAAGTTTTATTAAATTAAAAATTTTCAAGTTTTGAGTGGATTTTCTATTTTTTTTCAATTGTTGTATAACTTTAAAAGCTTTCGAGTTTCTTACTAAAATGATGTTATGTCGTTTACATCAGACATATGAGAATGCATTAATAAAAAAAGTTTATATAACTGCAACTGTTCACTATATAAATCCACTTTGAATAATGCATAAAAGAATAATTATTTTTAAAATAATTGAGTTCCC